>JAUEJL010124085.1:0-11674 GCA_032274825.1 Drosophyllum lusitanicum | reverse complement strand
GTACTCACTAGCTATATGTATAGCTAACTTGGTGTATAAATGTTTTGTATCCGCAGGTTGTCTAGTGGCCTTGTGAGGCGGGTAGATGCCTTGGGTATAACTTTGGTTTGAGTTAGCTTCCGGTAATTCTGGATTTCCTATGGTCGTGAGATTGACTATGGTAACACCAAAAGTTTCGAGTCGTATTAGACGACACAATTTATGGTTAAAATGATATCGTATTTTGTTGTAATACTTTAAAGAAATCTTAATGCTTCCGCTAGTAGTTAAAAAGTTTTATATAAACTATGCTTTAAATTGAGTTTTGGAAAAAAAAATATAAATTTGGACCGAAAATCAGGGTGTTACACCAATTGTATACAATGAACAAAATTTGTAAGTTGTATGTATTTTTAGGTACAAAATAAACTTAATTGCCTACAAGGGCACTATTGGTAAAAAATTTTTGTATTTTCACGCATTTTGCCCTTGTAGTTATTTATTGCCATGTTTTAGATATAAAAAATTGATTTTATAAGACAAATAAAAGAAAAAGAAAAAAACATGACAAAAAAAGCGCCGGTAAAATCAAGAAATACAAAAGAAAACTAAATCTCCATCTAAGTCATGTTTGTATAAAATATGTGTATTTTAAAACACTTATTTGTCAAGATTTTTTTTGAAATTGTATGGTTATATAATTGTTTGTGTAATTATATAAACTTCGATCATTTGATTTTATATATTCAACTATATGTTTCTATATTAAAAAATCGATTTAAAAAAATTATATTATAAAATCAGAATGATTTTATCCTTTTCAATTTTTATAAATACATCTATATTAAAAATCATTGACTTAAAGTTTACAATAAACATTTCATAATATAAAGAATTACAAATAATATAGAAAAGCCTTGTAAAAAACAATTACAAAACAATTTTTATCCTGTTATAAAAAATAAAAAAACAAATAAAATAAATGATGCATGCTCAAGTATAAAGAGGGTAACAAAATATTAAACAATAATATTATAAAAATAGTACTAAATAAATAATTTAGTTGACAATATAGAACTATAGCAATATGTAACAAAAAATAATATTTTATACTAATAATAAATGATGGAATATATTTAGCCGATTAAAAAAGGACAAACTGCATTAAAATACACCGAACTTTGTCTTAGTTACCATTGTAAACAATCAACTTTATCTTTTAAAAATAATATAGCCAACTTTCATAATCCTCACATTGTATACAATTTATTGTATACTATGAAAGTTATGACAAAGTTTATTGTATACTATGGTAACTAAACAACAGAAACATAAAAAATTGTTTGCATACAATGATAGAATTATAAAAGTTAATTGTATTATTCTTAAAAATTTAAAGTTAGTTGTATACAATGATAACTAAGACAAAATTTATTACATTTTAATGCAATTTGCCCATTAAAAAACCACATGGTAGAAAGTTAAAAAAGACACAAAATTAAACATGCCATGATTCGAAACCAAGTCTTGAGCAACATGTACAATGTACTTTACAACTCCTCCTAGACTTCTTTCTGTAATTTTTTTGAAAGTTTAAATATACAACCTTTTTTTTTTATTATAGAATGGGACAAAAAATTCTCCTCCTAATTTTTCCCCAAAAAAATTAAAAAAAAAATACAAGGCCAAAAATATTCCTCAGCCGGAAAATATAATAACAGAATTATTTCAACCAAAAAAAACACGAATAAAATCAGCTCCATCTTCATCCCGCCGACGTGTCGATTTTCCATTCATGATCCTAGATTTCATTGGATGAGATTCCCGATTGCTAATTCTATCACTTTCCCCCAAGTTTATGTACAAATTATACTATTTCAACACCATTACTAACGAATCACCACAAGCAGTAATGGCAACCGAGATGGCATTGCTCAAACCCATCTCCAAAATCGGCTACTCCGGCAGCACCACCACCATCACCACCGCAAGAACCATCCTGCCACGCCGAGTCTCCACCATTATTCGTATGTCAGCAGCCACCAGCACTGCCACCAAAAAAGGAAGCGGCGGTGCTGGAAAGAGCAAGAAGGGGATTAAGGAAACCCTGCTGGCGCCGCGGTTCTACACCACGGATTTCGATGAAATGGAGCAGCTATTCAACACCGATATGAACAAGAACTTGAATGAGGCTGAATTCGAGGCGTTGTTGCAGGAATTCAAAACGGATTACAACCAGACACATTTCGTTAGGAATAAGGAATTCAAGGAAGCTGCTGATGAGATACAGGGTCCTCTGCGTCAGATTTTTGTAGAGTTTTTGGAGAGGTCTTGTACTGCTGAGTTTTCCGGTTTTCTTCTCTACAAGGAGCTTGGGAGAAGACTCAAGGTACTTATTCTGACTTTTCAAGTCAGATACCTTGTTTTTTAACTTCAAAATTGTTGTAATTCTTAGAAATATCTGATACATGCATTAAAAAATGTGAAACAAATATGAATTGCCATAAGTAGGAGATGAAATAGCATCAAAATGACTCAAATTTTGTTTCTTGGATTGTGCTAAGTTTGTCACATAATTTGATAGTTCCATTCCCATATGTTAGGATCAATGACTATTGTTGACCATAATTGCAACTTACCACCTGATTTTGGTCTCTAACTAAGGTTTTGAAAACTTGAGGCTTAATGAGTTTTCAGATGCACTGTTTTGAAGTGATCATTTTCACTGTTTCTCATTTGAATTATCTGACTATAATTACACATAATTACTGACAAAGTACACATCCAAACACCTCTTTAATACTTAAAAAAGCATGTGTTTGTGTTTTTGGTTCTGAAACTAACAAATAAGTCCTGTTTCGGTTTGCAGAAAACGAACCCAGTGGTTGCAGAGATTTTCTCCCTCATGTCCAGGGACGAAGCACGCCATGCAGGGTATGTGTATGCAAATTATTTATAAACAATCATATGTGTATAAAGATTTGATAATTAAAAAGTCTATAAATTGGTGCAGATTTCTGAACAAGGGATTGTCAGATTTCAACTTGGCATTGGACTTGGGATTCTTGACAAAAGCAAGAAAGTATACTTTCTTCAAGCCAAAATTCATATTTTACGCGACATATTTGTCAGAAAAGATCGGGTACTGGAGATACATAACAATATACAGGCACCTAAAAACAAACCCACAGTACCAATGTTATCCTATTTTCAAGTACTTTGAGAACTGGTGTCAAGATGAAAACAGGCACGGTGATTTCTTTTCTGCACTCATGAAGGCACAGCCACAGTTTCTCAATGACTGGAAAGCTAAGCTTTGGGCTCGATTCTTCTGCTTATCTGTATACCATCTTCTTTACTCGATTTCATTGTTTTCATTTTTATTTTTTCGAAGTCCTGTAAGGATTTTGTTACTGATTTGTATTCGGGTTGCAGGTGTATGTTACCATGTATCTTAATGATACGCAAAGAACCGCTTTCTATGAAGGCATTGGGCTGGACACAAAGGAGTTTGACATGCATGTCATCATCGAGGTTTGTCTCTACCACACATTGGAATCTCGAGTCATTAAGTTTTATAAGTTGCGTTGTTAACTTCACACAAGAGCCCGTTTATGTGAAAATAAGTTGATTTGGATTATATTTTATCGATAGGGAGTCAGAGTATGAAGTTGAAAATTAGATAAAAAAGAAACAGGTGTAATAGTATAAAAATGTTGACCAATCAAAGAGAATGTTTTGACCGGTCTTAATACTTTAGGTGTTTGTCCCAAACTGCAAACACTTCTTTTCTCTTCCTTTCCTGATTTTAATACCCTCTTGATGAATTCAGACCTGTTTCTGCTTTAGACTTTTGGCTAATTTTTGAAAATTTATCCATTTGACCCATTAAAGACGAAATATAACCCAAAAGTGACCTATTTATCCGTAAACGAGTCTAAATACTCAATTAACCTCTGAACTTTTAAGTCATAATCTTTGGTTGTTGTGGTATTGCAGACAAACCGCACGACAGCTAGGATATTCCCAGCTGTACTTGATGTAGAGAATCCAGAGTTCAAGAGGAAATTGGACAGAATGGCTGATATTAATTCCAAGATAGTAGCAATTGGGGAATCTGATGACATCCCATTGGTGAAGAACTTGAAGAGAATCCCGCATATCGCTGCCTTGGTTTCTGAGCTGTTGGCTGCATACCTAATGAAACCGATTGAATCAGGATCAGTTGACATTGCAGAGTTGGATCCTCAACTTGTTTACTAGATGATGATACTCTTGTTTTTGTAGAGAAATGAATCCAAGTCATGTTGGTTTTTGCATGATTGTTGTGTAAAAAGAAACACGATAATTTTGATGAACTCATGTTCTAATGTTATTTGATAGCTATATGTTATGAGTCATGACGCTCAACCCTCTACTACAACTGTATGCATTTTACAATAAACTTTTGTAAATTTTTAGTTTACTTCATTTCATGTTAGTAATTGTTGCTCAAAACTAGCACTTGTAAACTTGCTTCGAGTTTACTTTATTGTAACTGGTCACCAAGTTCTTTCGATAGCCCTCATGGGCTTAGTAGGTTTACTGCATTATCAGTAAGCCATATAAGGTGGTTTATTAGACTCAATTAAAGATTCCAAACAGACTTATTTCACTGTTTGGGTTTGTTTGGACCTACTTGATGAGCCTCATCGCATTCTGTGTGTACATGCGAGTGAGATAGCGTCATCAGTTATGATCTGGTACAACCATCTTACAATTCTGCTAAAAAGACTTCTTTGTAACTAAAAAGGAGTGAAATTTATGTTTTATACTACCAGAATGGAAGAAGAAATAATTTACAATTAAGTACAATAAAGCCCATCTCGTGTACCAAAAGGCTCACAAGAACATCACCAAGGCACCAGGTGTTCATGTTATATTTTGGAGCTCATGCTCATTAATGTCTTTACAAACTTGGGTGACTTGACATGTTTAGGAAGCACAATCAACTTTGACCATGAGTCGACTTCATGCAGCCATCCGAAAGAATCATGTTCAAATATTAACGTGTTTAATTGGTCTTCTTCTCTTTCTCTTGTTTTGATGGACGTACAAGATACCTAAATGTCAATGCGGCTAATAGAGTTGCCTCCACAGGTGCAAGCCAATAAACTATTAAATGCTCCTTCGTTATATGATCACCACGAGCATATGCCCATCCCATTACCTGAAACCAACCATGTTTGACTAATAGTTAGATGTCTAAAATACCGTCCATCATAGAGAAAAATATTTGGATTTATCTTTTAGTTACTAGATTGAAGTAAACGTTATGAACCATAACTACTGTTATGAGAGGTTCTTGTTAGCGCTAGAAAATTTTGGTTTTTTTTTCGAGCATCCCCTTGAAATTTTGTTGAAAACATTGAAGAAGTTGCATTTGTTGATGGAAGAATAAAATAAAATATAAGAAGAAAACAAGACTCGAGTATGAATGACCAGAGTACTTACAGATGCGGGGTTCATGCATCCACCAGTTAAATCCGATCCAAGTATATGAAGAGCGAGTTTTGAGAGACTACTGATCCAAGTTTTCCTGAAAAAACTTCCTGGGATTTTTGTAGAAAGTCCATGTGAAATCAGTACAATTGTGAATGTCAATAACCCTTCAGTCAATGCACCTTGATAGAGACTAACAGTCAACTGAGGCCCCCGACCTATTCCCGGAAAGGTATCTAGGATAAGCCGAACCCCAATTATTGATCCGAACACCTACAAATCACAAGTAAACGAGGACATCGATTAGATAATCAATCGTAATAAAACACGACATAGAATAGAGTGTTTGAAAGTGTTTCTACTGTTTAATGTCGTAGTATGAGTTTTCAGCAAATCTGATTAGTATATAACATGACCGAAAAGGACGTTACTGTGAACAAAGAAGACTTCTTTTTTGTCAAATGGGAGTAAAGTCTCTCAAATTAGGTTAAAAGAGAGAACGAATTTATTTTAGCCTTGGCTAATATAGTTTTGTTGACACTAGTATGAAACACTAAAAACCATAAAAAGGCTATATAAAAACACAACAAAATGAACCATAAGTAGGATCGAAGGCATCTAAAGAATCTACAAGTAATAAAAGTAAACATGCAACAAAACTTGAAAATTTTCTGTAACTGAAAACCTAAGAACAAACAAAGACATGGAACGGAGATGGATTATAACATATTGAAAGGACTTTTATTTATCTTATTACTTTGTCACATACTGATAACAGATATAAGTTTTCCTAGTTGCCTACCATATCTTTGATACCTAACCTGAGAGTTGTTATGGTAGTTGCCTACGATACCTTTGGAATTAATTAGAATGAAACCACATTAGCTACATATGCTATATACCTTAAATGTCATCACCATAAAGAGTCAACATTCAATCTTTGAGAATAAATAAATAAGAGAAAAACACCAACGGTGGCCACTTTGCTATCAGTGTCACTCTTGCTGCTTAAGAATTTTAATCACATGTTTAAGTCCTTGGACAAACTTTTGAGCATAATTAACACCCTTAATTGTTTCGTTAAAAGACTCGTTTAGTTGGTCATGTGTCAAACACAATACCACTTTTCAAACTGACAAAAATGACATTTCCCTGTCATCTTCTCAACTTGAAAGCCCAAGTTATGAAAGTTGAATCTGAAATCATTACAAACTAAACCCATCGTTGTAAAACTAAATCTAAATCATGATATCAGAACTTAATATCAATATCTTTACCAACTGAAAACAACTTTTTCAGACCCATTTGCTAGAGAAAGTCATTAGTGATAAGAGCTACCCTTTGTATTCTTTTAAGTTCTAAAACATATCCACATTATGAAACCAGGCTAGCTGTGATACCATGATAAATTAATATTTAGAGAAAGTTATGCACCTTGTTAATTAGCAAAACCAACCCAATACAGAGGTTACATAAAGATAAACACGATCATAAAAAGATAACAACCTTATACAGTCTTATTTGTAATTTTCTATAAATTTTAGTATTATAGAAAGATGTCACATTTAATATCTGTCATCAAAAAGAAATTCTCACCATAAAATTACAAATAAGACTGTATAAGGTTGTTATCTTTTTATGATCGTGTTTATCTTTATGTAACCTCTGTATCAAAAAGAAATTCTCACCATAAAAGGATTTTCCATCAATAAAATCAGTCATAGTTTGAAATATTTTTCGTCAAAAACCACTATGTTCTCCAAATTTTTTATATAAAAATACATCAACATTTAATATTTTTCTTTGGTTGCTGTCAAGTTTAGTATAACAATTTGTAAAACACAAGGAAGAAAAAATTAATAGACAAAAATGGAGAACGATTAATCTAATGAAAAGAAAAAGAGAGAGGGACCAGAAGGAGGGGCTTAGGGAAGAGGGTAGAAAGCTCATTGAATATTTAAGATCTATATAACTACTTTAGCTCTCAGTAAGCAAAACTTATTGATTGCCAAGAACTATCCAATAAAATATATATTCAGGTGACTATTTCTTAAATGATCCAAATTCTTCTAATATTAACAGCCGGTAAAATTACTCAAAAAAATTGGTTGAAAAATGGATAGATGTTAATTTTCCAGTAACCAGTATTTCTTGGTTACCTTTTTTTGTTCTGAGTCAAAATGTTACTTTCCACAATGTAATGTACCAAAAGGATATATGTAATTGGTCCAATCATAATTTATATTAGGAAAATACGGCGAGTGTCGACAGGGTAACGTCAATTAATAACTAGCATAATCACTGGATTGTGTTTGAACACTTTCCAAAATCAATAATTCAACCCTAACAAGCGTTGCATGAGTTTCTATCTGGAATAATCCAGAGATTTGCAATCTGATAAAAAAATATATATAAATTCGTGTTTGTTTATTGACTTCATTCTATTTTTAGATCACCCAGATAACAAAGTTAAATAACTGCAAATAGTTATAACTTCCAAGTAATTGCTTTTAATCACCGTCATGATCACCTTATGCTGATCATTCATGGTGGCGGGTCAGCTTATGCTGATAACTGGGTCGGCTCTGGCTATCAGCTTCAGCACTTGATCAGCTTCAATATCACTAACACTGATAAAATACAATACTATTACATTTAGCATTTTTGTCGAGGCTGGCCTCCCTGGCCCTCCTCAATTTGAGTCTAGGAATTTAGTATAGCTTGAAGATGTGTGCACTCTGCACCACTTGACTCGTCTACCAAGCACAACTAAAATACATTCAATTACACTAAAATGACAAACAACTTACATCACGTATGAAATATGAAGTACCAAACCACAGCAACACAATGGAAACTTTGTATAACTGAAGCAGGGGAAGCCCAAATGCAATTGGAAGCCCAAATTGCTTGGCCCAAAGGCAAGGAGATTTACTATGTCTATTTGTTTATTTCTATGTATGCAATTAATTTGTTTTACTTCATTTTGAAGTTAACTGCACATGCTAAGAGAGAGTGCTAGTAGAGATTATATAACAGAATCCTTCTCTAAATTTTCTGTATTACCTTCATCTCATATTCGACCATTTTTCTTCATCTCCAATTCTCTAAATTATTGAGATATTACTTGGCCACAATCTCTGATTCCTGAGTAATTGCAGAAACAATGAACTAATTCTCTATAGGGATTTCGTTCGAATAACATATTCATATACAAATTACTAATCATATTTCTATTAATTCAGTATAAAGTAATTATAATAGACAAATTGAAAAGCAACACACAGACATTCAGCCTTAAACCACTCCAAAAGAGCACGAAATCAATTGACCTGATTGATGCAAACCCTATTCATATCTAGATCAATTATACAAAAATAAAAACTTTGGGGAAAAGCTGTAACGAACCTGAAACGGGATTCTAGAACCAACAGTGAAGAGGAACTTAGTGAAACTCCCAGAGATCGCAGATGAGAGTACAGTAAGGGGATTATAGGCGCCACCATTAGTGAGCTTAGCAAGATAAGCAAAGAAGAACATGTTGAGAACGGAAAGCGAATACCTAAAGAGCTCGGCAGAGACGTCATGATGGCTAAACCCCAAAACATTGTGAACAAATATCTTGATTAAGACGCTCGACCATACCCACATGAATGACATGGTTATATCAGATAAGAGCAGCTTCACGATTCCCGCCATTTTTGGGGATTTTTTTTCGGAGAGTATCTTTGTTCTTCAACCCTGGTCGAAATCGATGTCAAGAAATAGATAGTTACGGAGATCAAGAGGCGAAATTGCAATGAAAAAGGAAGGTAATTGCAGTTGACACTTGTTACGGAATCTTTTCTCTCTTTCCTCTCTCTTTCTGATACTTTTCTCTTTCTTTCCTCAGCAGACGGATGTGTGAACAGAACAGTGCTCGGGTCTCATGGTTGCCTGGTTGGGCTAGTGGTTTCTATTTTCGACCAATTTTGGGTACGTAGAGTCTATCTTTTAGACCGAGCGTAGCGGCCGGCACGAAAAGGGTTGGTCTTTCGGGTGAGATCGGAACACCCGTACGCCCCTCTTTGCTACCCGACAGGTAACTCTCTCGGCTCCTCACACCCAATTATCACCTCTTTCACTCTTCTCTCTTTTTCCTCTTCTCTCTTTCTCGCTCTTACTGTAACACCTAAGATTTTTATTAGTCTTAAATTTGGTTAATATATAAGAGTTATATGTGTTATAAATGGTTATATGTGCTTAGATGTGTTTATAAAATTAGAGGGGTTAAAACCATCAAAATTAAACGTAAATAGTTGAGGGACTACGTGTGCATTTATGAGATACTAGTAGATATATATTTGACTCTTGTTGAAAGTCTTGAAAAACCATTCACAGACAACATACATACATACGTATAATCACCGCCATCTTTTTCCTTTGATTTTTGATCAAGAAATCAATATAAGCAAACCTCTTCTATCATCATCTCGGTTCTTAAAGCATCAAGGTATAATCATTATGGTTGGTTTTGAATTTTAAGGCTTCAAGTGGGTTTAAGTGATTTTATGGATGAATAATAGCTTAGATCATGTTATCTATGTTTATTCATGTTAGTTTTGATGTTATAAGTTGTTTGGGGTAAAGGAAAACACCCCTAAGTTGTTAAAATCGAATATAAGTGAGATTTTGGTAGAAATAAAGCAAGAACAACGCCTGTGCGGAACAGAGTCTGCAGTCAGCTATGTACACGGCCCGTCTAGGTATACACGGCCCGTGTAGAGGCTATGGCAGTCACGAGGCCATGTGAGTATACATGGTCGTGTAGTGCGTAAGGTACACTACCCGTGTAGGTCAACTGATTTCGGTCATATTCAACAGAATTTCGGTGCGTAGTCAATTGGGTTCGGTCGTATGGAGTACAGGGTACACGGCTGGTGTAGGGCTACACGCCCCGTGTAAACCCCTTTTTTCAGCTCAGGATGTGTTTTTAAATTATGTGTTATGTTATACGTGTAGGATCGTGTTTGGATACCGTATCAAATGAAATACACTGATTATAGCTTAAACTAGTTACAAGTTGAGTCTTCTAGACTATTCTTCATATATGTAACATGTGTGTTATTACATCAAAATACAATCATATTTATTCATATGTGTTAATCAGCATAATGCTATGTGCAGTAGTGGCTCGGAATTAGTACAGTATCGTAACTCAGTTGCTGCTACGGATGGCAGTGGATCGGATATGGATCGGGTGACGCCATATCCACATCCATATCCATTTAAAATAATTTCGTCCGTCCGTATCCATATCCATCGGATTAAACAGATAAATGGATATCAATTGGATGTCAAAAGAACTTTTGTCCTAAAGAAAATACCATATCTTCCTTGTAGAATACGAAAACGGGGATGTGTACATTGTTACAGATCTCAAAGTTACTATCTGGATATATGCTTTCAGATTATTCATTTTTCTGGATCGGAGGTTCCACGTACAGGTGTTTGGATGTGTGAGTTTGTACTCCTACATATATAAAAAAAAATACAGATGGATGAACACAATTCTAGTTATTTGAGCTACTTAGCTAAAGATTCATTTATGAGTTCAATTGACAAAAGATCTAGTTCTCTTTAGTATTAATTCTAGTTATTTTTAGTTAATAATAATTATTATTTTATTATATATAATATAGGGTATTAAAATAAAAAGTTGATTGAGATTACATGCAATAAATCACAACAGATGGAGGTATTATTAGTGTGAAAGTAATGGAGAATAAAGAATGATAAAATGTTAAGGTGGGGGATGATCCTGGCCGGATCGTGCGAGCACCACTATATATACATTTGCTCGATCGTTATTAATTAATTAAGAAATCAAAAGCAAATTAAGGAACTTAAAAATCATTATTGTTTCTCACCAATATATTGATGTACGCAACCGATAATAACATTGCAATAATAAATTTAAAAAAGAATTTTTTTTTAAGAAATGGAACGTGGTATAATATCTTTTTTTCCGGAAAATGAAAATTAAAAAAAGTGCAGGTGACATATTGTAGCTCTTAATTAAAAAACTAATAAGTTGGTGGATAGATGTATTTAATAAATACTTTTATTTTATTGATTGTCACATTCCAAAATCATTATTCGTACGTAGCAAACTATATAAGTGAACGTATGTGTGTACTTTTGGCGAATAAGAAGTTTTTCGCATAAACTCATA
>JAUEJL010124074.1:0-11674 GCA_032274825.1 Drosophyllum lusitanicum | reverse complement strand
TCCAAAACTCTATTGCATGTGTAGTGTTTAGTGATGATAATTAATGTTACAACCCACATAAATTATGCCCAAAAAATGCCCCACATAAAAGTCGGGTATTTATTAAGATAATCGAATTACCCGAATACCCGAATTATTATTTGGTTCGGTTATCGGTTATATTTTCTAAATAAAAATACCCGAATAACCCGACCCGAAACCCGAACAACACCCCTACATCAAACCTAGCAAAGGGTTTAGATGGAAAATTGTATAGCCAAACGTCAAGCAAGAAGCAGCACAAACAAGGTTAAAACTTAGCAAGTCTTAAAATCACCAAGCAACGTTGAAACTTCTTTTCTCCTTAAGATGTTTATAGATCGCCCGTATGGTGAAAAGGGTGACAATCTAAGACACAAACCCAAAACCCAACCTTACCGAACATGAAATAGATTGATACGAACCCAACACGAAACTAAAATAAGTCAACACAAACATGACATGAAAAAATAAAAATTAATCAAAGTTAAAACTTAATAGCAGTAAGATAAAATTGCTTAAAGTGACACGAACTGAACTTGAAACGAAATTAACTTAGGTCAAAAATGGGTTGACAAGAAAGGAACACGACCTATTAAACCCGAATACGACTTGAATTGCCAGCCTTAAGTCAAAAGATGTTGATCAACATATCAATTTTGAATAAACACAACATTCATAAACTAGGCAAAGATAAACAAGTCCAAAACGTGTGAAAAATTGCATCTTTTTAGTAGTATAATAACAAAACCAAAGACAATCCCATCATCGCACTTTATAAAATTAATTAACAAAATACCAGTTTTAAATTACTTGAAGAAGCTAAACTGCAAAACACAAATCTACAGCTACCTTTTCTACATCATCAACATACTCACCCTTTAGGCTTTTAAAGCTGCAACCTTTTGGGACAATTCATCAACCTCTTGTTGCTCACCTTTATCCTCTTCCTGCACCAATTGACAAATTCAATTTACAACTTCAAGAACTTACTTTTGCTGTACTTAACTATAAAATCATCAAACAATGAAAACTGTATAAAAGTATGGAACCCATCATTTTGTAGTTCGATTCATTTCAATACCTTTAATTGTAGTAGGCTAATAGCAGATACCCGGTAAAACAGCGGAATTCAATTTTATTTTGATCATATGAGCCATTTTAAAAAATCCACAAATGTTTATAAATTTACGTATTTTTTAATACTTAAAACTAAAACATCTATTATATGATGGAATATTTAAAATATTCATTTCAATAAAAATTCTTTTCACTCGATTATTAATTTGTATTTAAAATGTTATAGGTTGGAATTCAATTTGCATCGACTTGATTTTAGAATTTCTTTTATTACGAAAGGTTTAGTTATTAAGATGATATATAAGGATCTAATTGACTCCATTTACTGGTTTCAATTTAGTTTTATATCAAGGGTAAATTAGTAACTTTAAATTGCTTAAGAACTAAGAAATTAAGACAATGGACTAATTGCTTTATAGTATAGTATAGAAGTATACATAAAGATAAACTAAATCTGAAATAGTTAAGTTACTTGATACAAGTTAAGGATGTTAGAATAGACTTACAAACAAGGTATATTGATCGTTTAATATTATTATAAATAAAAACAGCTTTTCTTGATATTTTTCAACAAAATGTACTCTTTTGACCCACCCAAGACAACCCCATTCCAATTCTATATTTCTATGTTGCATTAGCATAGAGTCTCAGACTTCTACCATTATTACCTGGATCTATGAGTTAACTTGAGTCAGTCGGTCAAAATAGGTTTAGGTCAAAGGGGTACTTTTTAGTACAGATCAGAATGGGCCGAGCCGGATCTCACTGGAACACTTTTTTATCTGAATTTTAAATTTTGTTACAAATATTCAGTGTATCCTAATGTGATTACAAAAGATTATATTATATTATTATTTCAATAAAAGCATAAAATTTTAAATAAAAGGATTTAGTAGGTTTTATGCACTAGGTGATAAATTTTAAGCAATTATCGGCCTATTCGCTTTTAAGCTAATTTTAATTTTTTATTACCCAAGTATTGAACTTGTTTTCACCAATGCTACCAATCTATTAAAACTTAAAAGTATGATATAGCCGACCCAAATATGTTTTTTTTTTCATTTATACCAGTTTTGACCAAAAATATGATGAATGACAAAAATGAGCTTAAGTTTTTTTGAAAAGAAAAAAAAATATTTGATGTGGTGTCAAAAATGGTAGTTTAAAAAAACTTTAGGGCATTTTTGTCATGTAGCATGTGTTTTGGTCGAAATTATATATATAGACACAACATACATACTTTGGTCTATAGGCTTAAGCCTTTAGAGATAAAAGATAACCCGAATTGACCCATTCATAAGTAAATGGGTCAAAACTGCTACCTCTAATTTTACTCATTTGGGACCAAAAAGTCAACGATGTCTTTGCAAAATATGCAAGGAAAACACTTTGTAACATAGTTCCTCTGGTAGTTAATGATAAAAGCAAATGAAAGTTCAAATAAAAATTACCTCGGGATTTCTAGTTCCTTGGCCACCTATACATTTCGAAGCACTAATACTGGCACTTTTTAACAAGCTACGAGCGCTGGTTGGCCCATTTTGTTCAGTTGCACTTTTTAGTCCTTGAGATTGGCCCGTTGGGCCATCAAGTGTTGTAGCAACCAAAGCTGCAGTCCGTTTTTCAGACTCATTTTCGTGAGCTGAAGATACTTCCACCTTCGGTGCAGGAACTCTTTCCCTGAAAAGAAGAAAAAAACATATTAAATTTCTTAGTAACATAAAAACACAAAAATGGCAAATTGAATACGAATGGAACAAACTTTTATAAAATTTCTTTAGAGAATGTGACAAAAACGGGACTAGATGCTTATCAAACCCAAGAACGAGAAAAATATAATCAATTAATCATAGGTGCTTACAGTTCGAGAAGTAGGTAGTCTCCTAATCTCAAAAGACTCAAATGATGCATAAGAAAAACCATAACTCTCATGACCTATTGATAAAACCCTAATATACTTGTAGAATAAATAACTTTCCAAGATTTATTGGTAGAAATGTAGAATGCCAATACATAACAACACTAAATAAAAAAAACACTCTAGCCCTTGTAGTTATAAATATTGCCAAAATGTTATTGGTCTATTATCAAACAAGGGATCCGGTTACCTCATTACCGGTTTACCAAGAAGTGGGTCTGTTATTGGATTACAAACTTACTACATAATCCCTTTAACGTTGATTTAAAAGTAACTTCCCTAAAATAGAAGTCAACTAGAAATAATTCTTTTTATGCTAAACTTGTACAAAAAAAGAAAAATATTTTAAAAAATATTGAGATAAATTTAGTATAGCAACTTGCCTGGGGAGTGATGCATGTTGTCGATCCAACGGTGGAGTGCTACTTTTCTCACCTTTACCATAATGCTCCTCTAGATGTGCAAATTGTCGCTTAAAACGATCAACGCCACTAATGAACATAAAAGTTAAAAAAATTCATCGTTAGGTAATAGTTTTAGGTAGAAAATATTACCCATCAAGAAAAAATTACATGAGCTGGCAACTTCAATCCATTTACCTATAGATGGGTCAATTCAGGTTACGTTTTGCCGTAAGAGATCAAAGAGTTACATTAAAACATTTAACTAAAAGGGAAACTGGTCAAAGTTAATCTTATGCATATATGCAAATGCATAAAACCTCCTAAAAGTGTTTTATTTAAAAGTTATGCTTTAATAATACTTGCATAGTACCGATGCAATGCGGCGACGGAGAATAGTTTGTGGACGACAACATGTCCGGTTTCAAGAATGTAAAGGTATGGTATTTGCGGAATGCGGTGCAGCAAATAGTTTCTTTCGACAACATATCCATTTTTTTCCTCCTTTTTTAAATTTACTTATTTCTCTTTTTTCTCATTAAACTCTTTTTATTGGTTTCTAACGTAATTTCTGAAAAAACATTAAAAAGGAAAAAAATATATATATAATTATGTTTAATGAGTTGTTAAACAACGGTTACCATAAATTAGTTGAGGTAATTAAGAAGATTATTGATTGTACTATTGCTTTTGAGTATTTGTATTATTTTCATAAAAAATGTACTACTTAAAATTAAGTAGTCGTAAAAAGTTAGAGGAAAGAGAGTGTTAAACCCTTAATATATTAGTGTAGATATAGATTATGGTTTAGTTTTTGTAATACTATTTAACACCTCAGTTATTTATAAAACTCCAAAGATGGATTAAAAAGTGTTTATGGCAGAGCAACCTGATTCACATTAAAGTAACCATTTGAACCAGTTCGCAACCGACTGGACCCACCAATTCTGCCACCTCTAGTCTTCAAAAGACCAAAAAAAAACACAGAGAAGAAAATAAATCACCTTGGGTACATAAAGCTAGTTTGTTCTCCACCACGTATATATTCCTGAAGCATTTTAGGATGATACTCTAGAATCTGACATATAAATAAGATCAACGTTAACAAGTACTACATACAAGCCCAATCATGTTATAATCTATCCTTTTATGTCAAGCTATTAATCAATAAGTACTTATTTGCACATTACAATCATTACAAAAAATCATCTAAAGATTTAGGTTGACAAGGCTATTCTAGACATTTGATTAACGATTTTTTTTTATATTTTTTATAGCATAAACCATTGTGCCAATTAAAGTTGCGATTTCCATGGAACAAAGTGTATGTTGTGTAGTGAGATCCAAACCTCTCGATATATCAATTCCCTAACATCATCTTTTGCCACTTTTCTTCTTTCAAACTCAAACTCGAGCTTTGATATTGCATGAGTTGAAGGTTCTCGCTCCACATTGGCCAACCCTTGAAAGTAAGGATCTGCTAGTGCCTTTAATAAGAAGCAAAAGTTTACTTTTATTAATGATAGGAATATTGTTTTACATTGTTTATTAATAATTGTTCAGATAACCAGATAACTAGAATCATAATATTTGTTTTGATAAAAATCAGTATTGACATATTTTATCCAACCAAAAAAACTCATTGCTACTTAAAGTTGTGATAATCAATTTCAAAATTAGGCAATTTTTATCTTAATAAAATTGGTAATTATGCAATTCATCATAAAGAAACAATTTCAAAACAAGAGGGAAAGTGTTGATATAAGAATTGGTAACCATCAAAAAGTTTTTATGTTTAGTGAGTAGATAAAAGTTAGATGAATAATATAAATTCATGTTCAAGTTTGTATTAGAAAGTAAGAAAATATTTAAAAAAAACTAGAAAATCTATTTAACCGTTAATACCAAGTGGGATTCTTTCTTGTCAACTTTAAAATAAAGTAAAGTTGAATAAGAAAATATAAAAAAAACTAGAAAATCTATTTAACCGTTAATACCAAGTAGGATTCTTTCTTGTCAACTTTAAAATAAAGTAAAGTTGAATTTCTTTTAGCATACCTCTTCAGCTGATGGGCGATCTTTTGGATCAAATGAAAGCAAGCGTTCTAATAGGTGAAGGGCCAGAGGATCCACATTAGGAAACTTGTGTGCAAAAGGTACAGGCGGTTTCTTACGCATATTACTAAGATACCTTCTTGCTTTTTCATTGCGAATCTGCATTTTTATAAAAATTTTGCATTAGATTACCGATATGATATGATGCTTTTTAATAAAGAGATAATATACTAGCATTTTTATGAACACTTAACATTTGCATTTTTATTAACTCACCCTTGCAATAGAATCAGAGGAAGGAGTGCCAAGCAAATCAGTCATGAGATCCAACTGATGCACAACATTCTTTCCAGGAAATAATGGCCTCCCAATAAGCATTTCTGCAAATATGCATCCAATGCTCCAAATATCAATGCCAGGAGTATACTGCAAACACAAAAATATGAACCCATAGAAAAAGGGTCAGTTCTTGTACCAAGATTTCATAATATATAGATAAAATAAGAGCAAACTACACCAGAATGCATATAATTATATACAGTTTACTATTGTATGTATCTTACATTAGAAATTCACATTTTCATGCACCAAACTTTCAAAACTTTAACTTATGATTGGATTGAATTTGTTTTATTAGCATTTGAAAGTTTGATCCATCAAAAGGTAAGTTTGAATTTCAATACATACAATAACAATACGTGTAAAGTTAGATACATTACTATGTTGTTTGCCCATAAAAATCACGATCATAAACTCCTCTTAATAAACTAAGAACAGAGATGGCAAAATGGGCCGGTTACTCTTCAGTACAAGTTTTTTCCACAAAATAACTAACTGAATAAATATAATTACAAAAAACATTGCATCACATACTCACAATCACAATGTAATTTGTTTTCTTTGTTTTTGCTATTATAGAAATTGGAAACATTAATAGTAACCTTTTGTTGTTTCATCAAAAGTCTATAATAGAGGTAACTATAGAGTGGGAGTGAACTAAAAAATAATGCACTTAAGTTAATACATAGAAAATATCTTTACAATTCCATCCATTTAACTCAAATTTTCATCAGTATGGATTTAATATCAGTTGATTTCCTTGAGTAAGTATTGCAATGTTTGACTTAATAAGTAAAAGAGAAATGTCTCAACTATCAATGAACTCACTTGTACACTTCAATGATACAAAATAGGAGTATATCTCGGGGGCCCAAATAAATATTAACAATTTTTCACAATTATAACATGGGTAAACAAGTAATTTCTGTTTTAGAACTAGACAAAATAACCAAAAAACATTTTCTTTAAATATTTCCGTCAGATGAAGTAACTACATACTTTAGAGAAAAAGGAGCCACAAAGTTCAGGAGCACGATACCACCGAGTTGCAACATAATCCTGCAATATCCACCATATGATATAATTAGAAACCATTGGTTTTTCTCTTTTATTAAAGTAGTCAGACTACCATAAATAATTTAACATACCGTCCAAAATATGGCTGATGGTGCATCATTAAATGATACCCGAGCAAGCCCAAAATCACAGATCTTTAACTTACAGTCAGCATTAGCAAGAATATTTTTGGGTTTTAAATCTCGATGAAACACGTTTGCTACAAAATCCCATACACAAGTAATCAAATAAGTACTACAAAATTTAATAAAAAACAAAGAAGAAAGCATGACATAACAAGAAAAAAAACGAACCTGTGTGAATATATTTTAGCCCACGAAGAAGCTGGTACAAGAAAAATTGATAATGTTCAGCAGTTAAATCATCATTGGCCTTGATAACTTGGTGAAGATCAGATTCCATTAATTCGAAAACAACATAAATATCCTTAAATTCTCTTCTTGAAGGAGGAAGCATAATATGTTTAATTTCTACAATATCAGGATGCTTAAGCAATCGAAGGAGCTTGATTTCTCTAAGAATCCTTGTGGCATCAGAAACATGCTCAAAAACATCATTTATCTTTTTAATTGCAACTTTTTCTCCTGTGTATGTATCAATTGCAGAACTCACAACACCGTAACTTCCTTTCCCTATAATTTCTTGAATCTGGTACCTACTTGCCTCTCCATACTCCGTAAAGAATTCTGCTTCAAGCTGAGTAACATAAAAATTAAAAAATTAAAAGAAAATACAGATTTTTACTCTTGTAGAGTTGTAGCATAGATTTTTTTTTTTCATTTCTTAAAAGGGATTTCCCACTTTAGCAGGGCTATACTGATGTAATCGCGGCCTAACTCTTGTAACATAGATACTATATGATAATACATATATGATGCAAATGTTAGCACATTGACTAACAATAAGGCAACCCTAATTAGTTCCATCCAAAGTCAAACCTTGAGTGAAACATGAAATAGATATCGCAAATGCAGGACAAAAGAGCAAAAGTTTGTAGGAAATTCAAGCAAAAGTGTAATGACAAAAGCCACAGAAACACAAATAAGAGTATGCAAAATCATATCATCAGCAATTAGGTTAAACAAGAATAAAACAATAAACTACATTACAGTATACCCACAAAACTGCAACTTGAGTGATCATATCATCAATGTAAGCAAAAAAAATTAAGGGTTCGTAGCTTATAGGTCCGATTGAACTAAACATCAATCGATATGGATTTATTCACTTATTAAAAAAAGTCAAACACATAAATCACGTCATGAATACTATTATGTAGTAATTGAATGACATGACATTAAAGCATAACTGAAGATCTGCAAAAAAGTCAAAAATCGAAATAAGACCTTTCTATTATGATCCATGGGGACAGAAGATGGTGGGAAAACAGATGGAAACCCGATTCGTTTAGGAACTCTGATAACCTTAAGTCCAGAAAGATCGATGTCTTCAACAATGGCGAATCGGGTACTATCTGAAGATGAAGATGAAGGTAACGATTTGGATTCAGAATCAACAGGAGGGTTACTAGCAGATGAAGATCGACGATTTTGATGATGAAACCAACGAAGAACCCCGTCCACGAATGTTCCACTCCCCATAAAACCCGCAATAGGTATAAGTCAACACTAGTTTTCTGAGATACAGAGAAGCCCCTTGAGTTGATTTAGTTGTCAATTAAGAGGCAAATCGAACTCAGCAGCCAGTGCTGTGTATCAAAGGTATTATAGGGTCAAGTTACAGGTGTATCCAATGGAGTTTGAGGAGGAAAGAGATGGGGAAGATGAGAAAGCAGAGCTGTAGCCGCGTTACGTGTGAGTGTGAGAGAGAGAAAGCGAAAGGGAGAGAGAAGGGTTTATTTTATACTTCGTTATTGGTTGTCTTCCTGGTGGTTTTTCTTCATTTTGTTTTTTATAAATTATTATTTTATATATCTAACTTTTAAATTTATATTTTAGTGTATTAAACTCATAAAATTTAGTGTTTATTGTATTTAGTTTAAAAACCGGATACATATATATAATAGCAAAGTTTTAAAAGTTTAATATACTAAAAGATAATTTTAAAAGTTATATATATATATATGATAGCAATAAGTGTAAAGTGATACAATTTGATAAAGTGAACCTTAATTTTTACTCTAAACGAAGATTTTAGTGTAAATATGATAACTATTATAAAATTAAAGAGGATGTTCTAATACTGGTTAGATAGATTGAAACATACATTTGTATTAGTTAACCTGATTTCAAACACAATCGACAACAAGGGTTAAGGCATTAAGTCATTAACCATCTAAGGTAGGGTTATTTTAAAACTTTTAGTCTGCAGCGTTATAAAGTCTAGTAAACAGTTAAATAGGAAAACCCTTTTATAGAACAACTAGTTTAAGGATCGGTGTACGTACGGGTGTTGTATAAGTAAGCTTAAAAAAGGAATTTATTAAGTAAAAATACTTTTCAAATACGTAAAAATTATGTCTAGGTATTTACATGATAACAAAACTAAAAAAATTTGATAGACAAAAAATAAAAAAGTGGACTTATACAAATTGTTTCAAGTACATACATAACAAAAAATCAAATCACTAACATATGTAACACCCTAACATAATTATTATATATATTAAATGAAAATACCTTGATCAAGACATAAAGAAAAATCGGAATAATCGGTGAATATAGTGTAATCGGAGTAAAATTACTTGAAACAAATATAGCATGTCTGTTTCTTGAATTTAAATATTGGTTTTTCACATTAATGTCAAGCTATAAGTAGAAACACCTCTCATTCACGAATACGACAATGCTAATCAATAACTCTAGTTGGAATTTGAAACAACCAATGCCTAATCTAGAAAAGACAATCTATGAACAAAACAAAAATATTTGAAGAATAAACAATAGAACCATAAGCTCAAAAATAAAGAAGCAATCGAACTCATTTATATTGAAGCCACAATTATGAGACGGGAAATGAAGACAGTGATGAAAAAACAAAAAAACCCAATTTGTCACTTACTAAATCAACACTTGATGAAATTGGACCTAGAGAGGAAATCAAACCATACTTATTTAAGAAATAAACAAGTAATTAACCTATATTTCTATAAAAAATGCCGTAGGTTCTAAAAGACACATTGACAATCAACTATTCTGTAAAGATTTAAAAAACCCTCAAAAGAAGTAATTGAGGCAAAACACATATAAATTCGTATAAAATATAACCCTCAAAAGAAACATGTAACTATTAAGGCAAAAATATGTATGAAATATAACCCTTAAAAATTTATTTTACTTTTAGAAAACCAAAAAAAAAAGATCAAAAGTAGTATAACTTTTAAAAGTTTTAAAAATCACTATTAAAAAATAATTTATTAATCATACACATGTATTATTATAGCTATGAAAAATGGTGTTGTTATCTTAAAATCAATTAAACCTAAACAACATGAACAGTGAACAATTAATTTCAAACAACAATAAAAAAAGAAAAAGAACAATTTGACGAAGAGAAAATCAATAGGCCAAAGTTTATTAAAATTTTAATTAATTAATATGAAAATTAATGTAATCGATAGAAATCTTTTTTCTTGTGTATGTATTAATTTAAATAAAATACGAGAAAATACAATAATACAATTACTGATTTGCTTGGCTAAAATAACACAAATTATTCACGTGCACCAAAACAATTATAATTTTAGAAAGCGGCTATTTAGAAAACCCAATATGAATTAGGTTATAAATATCCATGTGTTATGTAAATGAGTTAAAAGATTCATTTAAATCCTATAAATTAGATCATTCTAAATGTGATGGTCAAAATTGAGATTTTTGAATTGGTCAAAATTAGAAAAATGAAAAGTTTATATTAGTTAATTAGAATTGTATTTAAGGAAGATTTCCTAACAATAATTTTATTTATATATTTATAGAGGGAGATATATTTACGTGATTAAACTTAAGAACTATGTTTACTTAAAAGTAAGTTAAAGATTTTTTTATCTTTGAAGAAAAACTTGTCAAGAAATATACGTGACGTTTTCACCTCTTGGAGTTGGGATTGCGTCTCCTTGCATCTTTTTTGAAAGCCTAAAATCAAAGGGGTTGTTTCCATTTCCTTGGGGTGACGTTTATGAAGAGATAATGGGTAAATTGTAAGGTTCAATAATAATTTAATCATTGAAGTATTTGTTTAATTTTGATTTAATCATTAAAGTTTTTTTTTAAACAATTTGACCATAAAGTTTTAAATTTGTTATGATTTAAATCTCAAAGTTTTTTTTCAAATGATTTAAACCTTGAAGTTATGCTAAAAAAACTAAGTAATCACTTAAGTTTTGTACGATTTTCAATTTTACCTTCTTGATTATGCATTTTAGTTTTATTAAAAACTTAACAAAATTTGAAGGGTTAAATCATTTTTTAATAAAAATTTAATGGTTAAACCGTTCGGGAAAAAACTTTAAGGTTTAAACAAAAAAAAAAGATGTAACTTTGAGGATTAAATCATAATAAATTTAACTTTATGGTAAAACCGTTTGAAAAAAAAACTCTGAGGATTACACCGAAAATAAACTAAAACTTTGATGGTTAAACATTCTAAATTGTAATTAGGATTACTTTTTAAATAAAATCCCTATATATTTTTAAGAATTTATCTTTCTTTTAAATCTTCAAAGTTAAGCTCTTTATAATGATCATGTGATCATTAAACGCTCTAATTATTAATTTTAGATCTATATCTTGATTAATTAACTAAATTAATTTCCAGAATCAAATTT
>JAUEJL010124063.1:0-11674 GCA_032274825.1 Drosophyllum lusitanicum | reverse complement strand
GATTCTAAGTTCCCATATTGAAAGTATCGGATTATGGTTGTCGGTTTTGGGTTCCGGATATCATGTTCTCGGATTTTTGAGTTGTATCGGTTTTCAAGTATTAGTTTACAAAGTAACGGATTTCATACAAGGTCGGTTACAAACAATCGGATTTCATCTTTTATCGGTTTTCATCATCTTTTTCATTCAACCAAATCCGCCAGCCTCATCACCATGATAACTCAAAAACCCAGGAGTTTAATAATTTCAACAAAACTTTCCAGAAACAAGTTTAAACATATACAATCATATATTCATGCATACTAAACATCATTCAACCATTTAAATCATAAAATCTATCAAAACCCATTTAGCAAGTATTGAGTTCAAAACTCCATTCTTGGTGTTCTTCATAAATTCATGATTCTAAACAGATCATTTCATCTAAACAAGTAAGATCATTATAAAAATACATGCTAACCTTTAATCTGAATCTAAGAACACAACTTCTTCAAATCCGATTCTTTCTTTTTCTTTCTTCGGCAGAGAACAAAACACACATACACTTTCTTTTTGCAAATTATGGCAGATGGTTTCTCTAAATCGGACTAACACTCACACACGTATACATGCAGATTTTAAAAGAGGTGTCATCCTCTAATTCTTCTTACTACACGTGGTTATCCACTAACCCACATACATACATTCTAAAACATGCAACATACTATACATACATACATATCATGATTCATTTTCACCGGTTAACATATATCAAATTTACACCCAATATAAACCTAATTAATTAATTAATTTAATCAATTAAGTAACTCATAAAATTAAATAATCATTTAAAACACAGTTAAACACATACCGTAAACCCGCTAATCCATTAGCCCAGGTTTCCGGGTGTTACATCTAGGGTAACACCAAACACGTTGTTTAAGAGTTTTGGGATTGTAAATATCTGATGTTAACTTTTGAAATTAAATTTCCGCTGCATAATCTAATAGTATATGATTTTAAAAAGGACCCACGCGTATTAAAGACTTGAATTTTTAGTTAATTCGTTGTTTACGAGAGCGGTGTTACATGTATAAAACCTCTTACTTTACCAAATTCATAACTTGTATAAAAAATTAGCTAATACATACTTGTTGGTGTCTTTTTATGACTTTTTGTTCAAAAAAAACAAAAAACAATTTCAAAGTACGTCACAAATCCGTCGCAAATTATGAAGATTTGTGAGGGATTTGTGACGGACCTCAACTTGTTTTTAAATTGTTTTTCCGTAAAATTAACTCATGCTCCCTTTCGTACACTATTGTATAAGTATATAATTAAACACAAAAAAAAATTGAAAATACTTACACGCTCTCATTGGACATGTCGTTGTATAGGAAACAATAAATCAATTTTCATAAACATTTATGTTAACATATAAAAACGCATAAGAGCATGCCAATAGACACGTGTATAAAACCTCCTACTTCCCAAATTGATACACGTATACGATATGAGGTAATGTGTGCTTGTTGGTGTCCTTTTACAACTTTTTATTCTAAAAATACAAAAAATAAATTAAGCGCTGTCACAAATCTGTCGTAAATTATGAAGCCTTACGAAGGATTAGTGACGGATCTCAACTTGTTTTTTTATGTTTGAAAAGTGTTTCCGTAAAATGAACCCATACTTTCTTTTTCTATATAGTAAACTTACTCTCTTTCATTGCCTATTATATGAAGACATACATTTGCGTTGGGTTAGCAACAGATGCTATTAGTGACTTGTTTTTTATTTTCCGTAATATTTTTTACGTCGGATTTGTAAAAAGATCATTTAAAAATATACATTTTATCTTATATCAATATACCTAGTTTGCAACAGATGCAGTTATTATATCATTTTGAATTTTTTTATGGTTTTACGTCGGAATTGCGACGGTTCATTTAATTATATACTTTATTAATTTCTTTTTTTACATATTTGCGTCTGACTTGCGTCCTATTATTCTGTCGCAAATAACTCCATCGCTAGTCTGTCGCTATTCCGTCTCAAATACTGATAACATGGTTATGTTTGTTTTTGTTTGTTTTACACCTGAATTTATCGTAAATCCGTCGCAAGTGTGTTATTTTTTGTGAAAGATGTCTTCCGTCGCAATAGCCTGTTTGTGTTGTACTCCAATATCATCCTTCCAAAAATACGTCATATTAAAGGCCGGAATAGAAGAAGGGGAGCATTCTCCATTAATCTTGATGATTCACTTGTTTTTTAGCTTAATCTTCCATCAACGTACCTTGCGTTATTACCCTTTAATTACTCTCTCTCTCTATCTTAGAGAGTTTCTCTCTCTCTAACACACACACACATAAACACATTTACCAGCACACAATCAAGGTGAAGTATGTGTTTTTCCTTCTATTTATATTGGATCTTAAGTTTGGGTATAAAATACCGCTTATCCATTTACAACTTACTATTAATGCAAACTTTAATAACCAAGCTAGTCGTATTACCAAACTTATAGTTCTACCTGGTGGTTCAACTATCAAGAATTCAAAATAATCTTTTTAAATAATAATTTTCTAAATATTAAGTTATTTTTACTTCCTATATTAACAATTCTATCTAGGGGAGAGTTTCCAAACTTGGGGTGTTACAGTTACGTTTTCGTTAGGTTATTTAATATAAGAGTAATTAAGTTATAAATTTCGTTCATGTGGTTTAAAAGGAAAGGGAGGGGAAGAGAAAGAAACAATTAGTGAAGTGTGTTCTTAAGTTTTTTTAAGGAAGAAAATGGAAGGGGAATGAGAGACTATTTAGTTAAAAAATCATACTCCCAAATATGGGATGACTTGGAAGGAAATGGTTCCCCATACCTTTTCTTTATTTTCCTTCTAACTCAAGAATACAGCCTAGTCATCTCTTTTCTTTCCCTTTCCTCCCCTTCACTTTCCTTTTCTCCTCTTTCTTTCGTTAAAAACTCGAAAACATAGCTTAAATTATAGGTCCAGTTCTTCAAGTTTAAACATTACATAGACGATCATTATGGTTTAAGTTTTATAATAATTTGATTATTTAACCGTTAAAGTTATTAGATCTTGTATACAAAATTTTAAAATGACTATTTCTACTCTTTCTCAAATAAAACTTCTAGTCTTTTAATTACTTACACTTTTTAGTGTTTATTACCTTTAAATAATTAATTTTAGTTTTAACATTTTCAAATTCTATTAATTTTATTTCATCAAAGCAATGACTTAATTTGTCAGATTATATTTGTGTGTTTTTCATTCATCAAAAATTTTATTAAATATTTAAAGTTCACTAATTTATTATTAATTTTTTGTTTTTTATCTTAATCCAACGACTATATAATAACATGCTTTTACAAGATATATAGTGCATGTGACAATTATACGTTATCTAACTTTTGTACTCATTTGTAAATAGTAATTAAAATTATATTGTTTTTATGTTATTTTAAATTAAAATCTAAAGCAATTTTATTAATTTTTTTAGTTTTGCTAGTGTTCTTTATGTATTCGAGGTTGTTTATCTTAAAACCTTGCCGTGTGTGTTTGTGTGTAATGGAAAATAAATACCTAATTAATTAGATAGGTGAATAGATCCACTTGGTGTGTTTGGTGGCAAGAAAACAAAACAAATGGATTTTTGACTCTTCAAAGTCAAACGTTTGATTATAAAGTATTTTAATTCTTATCTCATGTTCCACGACCTTTTGTGAATTGTGTGCGCCCTCACTTATAAATGTTGTCCACTCTCATTTCATACATGCATGCATGCATGCATGCATATGCATGCAGCCTATCAACAAATTTCAATTAAGTGTTTTGATAACATCACAATTAATGGTTAATTATGGTTAATTATCAACCACCTAAGTTGGTTTTATTCAAGGTATAATTAATTAATTATAATTAAGTTATGGATTGATTCAACTTTCTTATGTAAAACATGACATCAATTTTCTCTCACTAATATAAGATTGGGACAAGCTTTAAAAGATAGAAGGCTTCAAATGCTCATGACGAGCATGTTAGTCTTCCTTCCTAGATGCTTGCCCAGGGGTTGGTGTTTACTATTAATTAAGTACGCGCTTTAGCGTCGACCTTAAGAAAAATACTAACCTTCATCTTCGATAGCTAAGTAGCTTGTTGCCTTCTTACCCTCTCGTAGACAGCTAGTTGACTTCTTCGCCTTCAGGACTTGAGAAGATAAGGGCATTGAGATTGATTTGACTTATCGCCTTCTAATAAAGCAACTGGAACCTCAAACAAATCGGTATAGGTGGAAGAACATCAAGGGATCACATTGCCGATCAAGGTGACCAGTACTCCGGTACTCCCTCTAAGGGGACGAACCACTACTACAAAAAACACATTCAGACCCGGTTTTTTAGGGCTTTTAGACCCGGTTTTAAAAGGGGTCTGAAGAGGGGGGAGCGTGAAAGTCCGGACATTCAGGCCCGGTTAAATAACCGGGTCTAAATCTCACTTTCAAGCCCAGTTAAAAAACCGGATCTAAATCTCCCTTTCAAACCCGGTTTTTTCCTTAAAAACGGGTCTGTTTGTTCTATGTTAACATGAGATGAAAAGATATGATGATTAAGTAACAGACAAATGGGAATGATTCTTTATATCAATCACTCCTAGTACTTTAAAAATATACATGTTATAATATATGATTTGTATAATATTATTATTCTGTGTATCCAACTCTATTAGTTGTAGTTATGTATGTATTTGTAGATCTTGTGTGATGAAG
Organism: Drosophyllum lusitanicum; assembly: GCA_032274825.1. Classification (NCBI taxonomy): domain Eukaryota; kingdom Viridiplantae; phylum Streptophyta; class Magnoliopsida; order Caryophyllales; family Drosophyllaceae; genus Drosophyllum; species Drosophyllum lusitanicum. The sequence continues at coordinate 6,907 of JAUEJL010124063.1, read as the reverse complement.
AAAATGTTGGGTATTAAAATGTTGTGGTGATAATGAATAAAGAAAGAGAATCATACATGTGATACATAATAATATGTATTTGTAGCAAACAATATAACATTAAAATGATTATGTCAAAGTTCACTTATTAAACATTTTTCAAAAATGAATTACCTTTTCGTGGAAGAAAGTGATACACATTCTTGACGTGAAGTGAAAAAAAAAGGTGCATCACTCGCCGTCATTTAACTAAGGAAAAATTAATAGAATAACAAAATTAGGATTTAGTTAATGCTTCCTAGTTTCTATGATAAATTATTATTATTATTATTATTATTATTATTATTATTATTATTATTATTATTATTATTATTATTATTATTATTATTATCATGATTCTTATCATATGATTATTCGTATTATTCTTATTATTGTTGTTGTTGTTGTTGTTGTTGTTGTTGTTATTATTATTATTATTATATAAATGTAGAAAATGTTTGGGGTCGAATTGAGAGCGTGTTTTACACATAAATGGGACGTGAAGTGTTTAGAAACGTTTATCAAATCACTTCCAAACTTAAAGATCTCAACAAGAAGATATCTTGTTTTGCCTCTATCTACAACAACTTGATAAATATAAGACGAAATGGAACAAACGATGCCGATATTACACAAACGGTGCACTACCATGATCTAGAGGATAACAAAGGGATTAATTTCAGCCATTAACAAGCTTGGAACGTCCTAAAAATTTGTCCAAAATGGCACCCAATACAACCAATGGCTAAGCCTACTCTCCAGCCTACAAAACGTAGTAAAATGTCCGATTCCTGAAACCTAACGACCGGGTCTTCCGATGCATGTTGTAACCTAAACAACGATGATGACGATGTCGATGAAGATGAAGATGACGAGGTTGAGTTAGATGAACCTCAACGGCTCGTCGGGAGGAACAAATGGAAGATGTCATCAACGAGTTCTAATATGACTAGGTTGACTACCGAAGAAAGTGTCAAAATTTTATTGGGTCAAATAAACACGTTCAACCAGTGGGCTGAGAGTAACATGACTTACAAAATGAAGAAACTTGAAGTCGAGGAATTAGCGTTGACACTCAAAGAAAATTAATTGAAACTACAACAAGAGCCTCGTTTCGAAAAAGACTTCTAGTTTTACATTGACCCACATGGTCACCTTACGGGACATGTTTTTAAGGCAACTTTGGCGAGGAAGGAAAGAATTAGAAAATTGTACGGATGTGATGAATGAAATGTATTTTTATTATTATTAATATAAGCAAAACATTATTATTAGTGAAATCATCACCTGAAGAAAAGAAAACGTAGAAGATCATCAAATGAGTGAAATTATCCATCAGCCGAGTGATCAAGACTATCCGCTGATAAACAAAACTATCAGCTGAGTGCTTCAAATCATCATCTAAGTATATCTTTCAACCTTTGTTCTATTTAATAAGCTCGTCACTCTAAATGACCAGTTGAACACTTTGATCAGCTGATCATATAGGTTGATAGGTTTGTCTTAGGCTAAGCATAGTTTGATCAGCTGAGTATCATTTAATCAGCTGAGCAATCTGCTATCAGTTAAGAATTACCTTCATCTACTCGGTAATCAAACACTTTGGCTAAGTATTTCATTTTTGTGATCCTAGTACATTTGATTAGCTGAGTCGCGATTTTGACTTGTATTGTGTGTCAGGTTACTCCATTTCTTATGGAAAAGTTTTTAAGTCAAAAGGCTAAACATGTGTTGTTCCTTATAGCCTTAGATCTTCATTTTTAAAAGTAAATGTACTTTTGTACCACAAAGTGGGACCAAAAAGGATATAACTTTAATCAGTGGAAAAAGTTAAAGTTGCTTTTGAAGAAAGATCTTGAAGATCTGATCAAGTACTAAAGCATGGTCAACAACATCTTTGGTAAAGTCAAATCCGAAAGGATGTGGCAGTTGATAAAAGTACAAAGTATAGAAAGTAAAGTTGTTCTTTACAGGGCAAAACTGTATGAAAAATAATATTATTATATTGTTAATGAGTTTATTATTCAAAAAATCTTATTGTTTTATTGAGAATCCGATTAAATAATGTTACTTTTTTCATCACCAACTTTATGATTAAAATATTATTTTCCTATACTACCTTACTTCCAACAACTCCTTCAACCGAAGAGCTGTCATATCTCTATATATACACATTCATTCCAACATACCAACTCGCCGATTGAACTCATTGGAAATTACTTGAGGAACAAGCTCAAGTTTTTAAGCAACGCAAGTTTCGGGAGTTAAACATAGTGTAGAAAACTTGTTCATGTGTTGAACCTTTTAAACATTAGTTGTCTTTGATAAGCTAGTCTATGTGTTAGACAAATTTGTTGTCATTTTTTATTGTATTTGAAATTTCTCTTCCTTGTACATGTAATTCTCGATTCACATCAATAAAAATTATACTAAAAGTATTAGTGTGTGCATTAAATTTAAAATAGCTTACGTTTATATTCAACCCCCGTTCTATAAACATTTTTTACTGCGTACTAAATCTGGGACTTATGAAAATTTTATTTTTAATATTTGCTACAATTTTATACAATTTATAAATATTTTATTTTGTTTAATAATTAAATGTATAATAAAATAAATTAAGAAAAGTGGAGAAAATATTGTGTTAATTTAGGTTAGACTATTTATAAATTGGATAAAAAGAGAAAAGAGAGAAAAAAATTGATATCACACTAATGTGATATTTGGATAAAAAATATAAAGTGGAAAGCCATATGCATGGCGTAAATGTTAGTTACAAAATTTATTTTGTAATTATTCCGTTTTTCTTTGTGTTTACGTCTTTTATTATCTTTTCATAAAGATGGGTGATCATCATCGCCAATTGTTCATTCTAAAAAATTAATTAATATTATTTAATAGCTATTAATATATAAGTAAAACATTGCATCATGTTAATTACACATTAATATTACCAAATTAATGCCTCACAGAAACCTAAAAAGGAAAATTTTGAGCGCCATTTTCTCTCTTCAAGAATTTTGAGTGCTACTATTTAGACCATCTTTCTCATATATAAGATATGTTACATCAATTAATTACAGTTTTCAATATAAGTCATTCACTTACATATATCACATCACATGAGTCAATTTATATTATTAAGAAGGTCCAAATATAACCACCCTTCTCAAAACATAGCTCAACTTTCAAAAGATTCTCAAAGCAAAACTTCAGTTTAACTACAACTTTCAGCTAGTTATAGTAAATACGCATAACATTTTAATTGTATTAGGGGTGGACCTATCCTTATTCTGGTCGTGATACGAGCCACCAGTTAATTTTGTAGAATAAACGACAAATTCCAATTTTTTCAATTTAGTGACAACAATCAAAAAAAATTTATGCCACTAGTGATTTTTTAATAATATCAAAATCTAAAGAAAATTGAATCTTTATAAAAAATGATAAGCTATAGTTTAATATTCGATTTATATCTTAAAATAGTTTAGTTTACCTAAAATAACAATTTAATTAATAAGACTTCATATAAATTGTGTTTTATTTTAAATTTTGGCCTTAAAATACCAGAACAACAACTAAAGTCTCGTTAACTCGATCCGATTAACTGAAAACCCGAAAAAAAACCCCGAACAACATCCTCAATCTTAGTTAATTTTATTGTTATTACTATATGATGTTAGGACTGTCAATGGGGCAGATCGGATCAGATATTTTAAAGATCGGATCTGACCCTTAAGCCCATTTAATTGGATTTATATCTGACTCATAAACATTATGATCCAATTAATTGTATTTGGATCGGATCCATTATTAATAGATCTTGACCCGGAGCGACCCGTTTAATATTATTTATGTAATAATCTATCAAATATTTCCCCCACCTCACCCCACCCCCACCCTACCATAGGTGGTGACGGCCGGTAGTAGGGGGAGTAGCAGCGGGCGGCATCAAGTTTGGTGGGTAGTGGCTGGAGGTGTCGATGACTTTGGTGGCGGTGATGGTGGTGGCGGCGGCGGTTATGGTAGTGGCGGCAGCGATGACTTTGGTGGCGGCGGCAGGTGGTGTGTAGCGACCTGAATTTATAGAAAATATTGTAATATTATTTAGACGAGAAATAAATAATATTTATAGAGTTTATTAATTAATAATAATAGGCATTGATGACTTTGGTGGCGGCGGTGACAGTAGTGGCGGCAGCGATGACGGTGGCTGCGTGTGGTGTGTAACGACCCGAATTTATAGAAAATATTGTAATATTATTTAGACGAGAAATAAATAATATTTATGGAGTTTATTTATTAATAATAATAATTATGGACTATTATTATTATTTAAAGAAAAGAAATAAAAATTGAAAAAGAAGGAAAATTCGGAAAAAGGTCGGACGCGACGCGACACGCCGGGTGCTGGCGTGTGTCAGACGGTTGCGTGTGTCAGGTTTGCATGTGTTTAGAACGCGACGCGTTCCCTTTCCTAGACGTGACGCCTCGGGCCATTTTCAGTGCCAATAAATGTTGTTCATTTCAACTGATTTTTACTACTTTCTCCACATTAGTAACGTTACTCTGTCTAATTTTAGAGCGTTTTTAAGGCTAGAAAGCGTGTGTTAGTGTTGGGGCTTCGTTATTACGTGTTTGCGAGGTTCGGGAGTTGCGGTGTTACCGTTTCGAGGTAAGTTTTGACTTCGGTTTCGTTTTCAGAGATCTCGAGGAGTGTTTTGAAGCATGTGAGACTAGTATTCAACGATTCATGTGAGAAGGTGATCTTTTTGTCGGTTTGAGGTGTGTTCAGTTCTTTTACAAAACCGAGCACGAAGACAAAATCTATTTTGAAAGTATTAATGGTTTTTAAGATGATATATCTATATATGAATGTTTATGATAGACTAACGATTGTTTGTAATGCATGCTACTTACTTATTGATGACATGCGATTGGTTTACACAATGTTTGCGATGCATGCATATATACGTATAGATATATAAAACGATGATCATGATGAATTGATATAATGATTTGGGAGGGGTAGATATATTCTTAGATGAAAAGATTATGCCTAGTAGGAAAACTGTGCCTTCTATGATATGCTAGCAAAGACGATTTGTTGTCGGGTTTCAAGATAACCATGACAACACATGGTGTACTTGTACTTTATTTGCGCGTATACTGGAGTGGTGTTTGACTAAAGATAGAGGTTAAAATGCATGACACCCTGAAGGTGAAAGGAGGGCCTAAAAATGGGGGCACCAGTTGTACTTTCACCTAAACGAATTATGTCGGAGTAACTACAGCGGATGGATTACGGGAGTGTGTGTACAAGTGGGAGCCGCGCCCTGCGTTGTACCATACTTGCTGGACATGCTTAGTGAACTTTAGCCAGTACGGGCGGACCTTGGAACTTAGTAGTTGCTAGGCACGCATATGGTGCCAGTGCGGGCGGACCTTGGAACCCTAGTGGTTGTCGGGCACGCATGTGGTATTTGGGGTGGCGTTGATAGTGATGTATAATGACAGAACCTAATAAGAAGGATGTATAAAATGAGGTTTAGTGATGAATAAAGGATGCATGTGATGTTAATGAAGTTAAAGATGAATATGATAATTTATGTTGTTTTATTGATGTTTGCAATGATACTTGACCATGCGGGGATTTACGATGCTATGCGGGTGGGTCGAGTTACGGGTTGGGATTTATTACCTAAAGCTAAACATGTTTTATGAATGTTTTAATATGATGATTTTGTAGTGATAACTAAGCTGACTCACGAAGCGTAAGCTGACACTTGTTTCTTTGAAATGTGTATTGTGCTTGTGCGGGTTGCTTAGGTGTGTGGCCTTGTGAGATGGGTGCCATTGGGTAGTTTACTTATTTTATGATGTTTTATGAAACCGACTTGTGGTTATGTGATGAACTTGGTTTTAAACAATGGTGTATTTTGGCGTGATGGTTTTATTTTGATGGGTGGTTAAAACGGTTTATCTATTTTAATAAAAATGATGTTTTAAAGTCTTCCGTTGCGATACATCTGATTGAATAAAAAAAGTTTTTGTAAATCTCAATTTTTGAAAACCACGGCAGTTATATGGTGTGAGCAGTAGCAGTGGTGGCGACGACGCCTGTGACGGTGTTGGCGGCAGGTGTTGGGGCCGATGGTGTCCTTCGGAGGTGGGGGCGATGTCGGTTGGTGGGTGGTGGCGGGTAGGCAGTGGGTGGCGGCGGGCGATAGGCTGTAGGTGGTGACGGTGGTGAATGATGAATTGATGACGGTTGGTGGTTGTTAAAATAAAGTTGTAGTTTAATATTAAATGGGTTGACCCATACATATCTTGGATCGACTTACATAGTGATCCAATTAAATTAGTCGACATATTGGATTATTTATTGGGTCAATGAATTTAGTTTTTTAACCCGTTGTATCATATAAATGGAGAGATCGGATCTAGATCAAGATCCGATATCTTACACCCCTATATGATGCCTAATGGCATCAAAATCCTAGATCCGTTCTTAAATAGTTCACTAGTTGATTTTTGTGATGTAAGAAGTTTATATTTAATCCATAACTATATATAAAAGGCTTACTTTCTTTCTATTTATACCTATTAAATCAATCTCTATCAACTAATCAAAAAATCTAATTTAACATTTCTCTAATTTTACAAAAAATATTAAACACGATCCCGTAAATTGAATTCAATTTTAAATCAACTAGGAGGGGGCTGGATAAAAATTGTGAGAGGGTTTTATGAAACATGTGAGAGGCTTTTAAGAAAATGTGAGTGGGTTTTATAAAAATTGTATATTAATATAATTAATTATAGGTTGTTTATAAATTATCTTTAGTAACTTGTGATATATTTTGTTTAGAGAAAAAATAATTATATA
>JAUEJL010124052.1:0-11675 GCA_032274825.1 Drosophyllum lusitanicum | reverse complement strand
CTCTCTCTCTCTCTCTATATATATATATATATATTAGTTGTAAAGTACTTTAATATTCAAATTACACATAAAATAAATGTAGATATCCTTCAAATGTAGATATCCTTCAAAGTATGAGACTACTTTGGTTGATCGATCGAGGAACATACATACCTTTAAAAAGGAATATCGATTCTTATTTACATGATCAAGGGTAAATTCCCGAGAAATGTAACCTAAATGTCCAGATTTTTCAATATAGATAACGTAAACTTTTGACATGCCGAAAAAAAAGACTATAAATATTAATTTCTAACAAAAAGGGTATTGGTAACCGGTTGTATAGGTCACCGGTTAAAATTGAATAAGGTGTCATTGAATTTTTGTTGTGGCAATTTTTTCTTTTTTTCCCCTTCGTTACATGGCTTGATTTGGCAATTTATTAAATTTTTTAAGAAAAGTTAAAACAGATCAAGACTAATCATATTACCATTAACACACACTCTCTTTTCTCTCTCATCTCTCCCTCTCCATCTCTGTCTCTCTCTCTCGACAACAGGTAACAACTCCGGCGACCACCCTATCTATAATCTATCTCTCTCTTCCCGGCAACAAGAAGAAACTCCCCTCTCTCTTCTGGCAACAACTCTGACAAATGTTTTTTTACGGTAATTGTTTTTCGTACGAGAACGGTTTATAACATCATTAATGACTCATTAATAGAGGTATATTGGTCATTTATATATTTACCCAACAGTAAATTACATCCGGATAGACCGTCATTAATGAGTGAGACTTGATTTTTCCAAACTACTCTCATTAACGAGCTTTTACAATTATTAGTCATTGATTTATTGAATCAAGAGCTAAGATTGGTTGTCGCACAAAAAACAACTTTCATTTAAACAACTCATATTTAATAAACCCAATAAAGTTATAATCATTCGTATCCCAAAATACGTTTGGCATTCATATGATATGATATAATAAATCAAAGTGAGTCATAAAATAATCACTTCCAAGTCATGAGGGATATGATTGTGTATTATGATAGCTAAACGAAAATAACTGGACCAAGCCCATTACGCGTAGCCCAAACCCACTTCCTTAATAAGCCCAAATGCCTACCTAGTCACTAGTCAGTAGTCAGTAGTCACTCACACTCACTCATACATATGCCACCGTTCCATAGATTGTTTTCGGATAGTAAAACGAAGGTATGTTTTGTTAAATGTAATTTTTATTTTTATAGGAGTTTGTTTTATCTTTTGAAAATCAAACAACTTGTTATTAATGATAGGGCAAAATGAATGAAGAAAATACAATTAGCTTTGTCTTAATTATCATTGTATAAAATTAACTTTAAATTCTTAAAAATAATACAACCAATATTCATAATTCACTCATTGTATGCAAACAACTTTTTTCTGTGTCTAGTATTTAGCTACCATTGTATACAATGAACTTTTCTATAATTTCCATTGTATACAACTACTTGCATACATTGAGAAGATTATAAAAGTAGATTGTATTATTTTTAAGAAAATAAAGTTGAATGTATATAATGATAATTAAGACATGGTTTATTGTATTTTCATGTAATTTACCCTTAATAATAGAAGTTTAGTTTCAATAATATTAGTCTAGCGGCTAGATGCATTACACTATGTTTTTTAGTTTTTTAAAGTGAGGTGAAAGAAATAAAATAATTAAAGAATTAGTTTTTGTTTTAGAGTTAGAAATAAAAGGAAAAAATAGAATACAAAATCTTTTTTCGTTTTTTAATCATCCTACATTTAAAAGGAGATTAAAAAATAGGGTTTTGTTTACAATACAGTCATAATTTAAATCATAGTCTCGAGAGATAATTTTTAGCTATTAGATTTCAATATTCAATGGTCCAGATTTAATCTTAAATAATAGAGTTAATTGTCAATTTGATCCTTTAACTTTGTCATTTCTTCTGATTTGGTCCTTTAACTTCAAAAGTGACCAAGATGGGCCTTAAACATTCACTTTTCGGTCTGAATGGTCCTTTCATTAGTTGACCGTTAGTCAACTCTGTTAAGTGAAGGGTATTTCAGTCTTTTTACCAATTTTTTAGTTTTTAATTACTTTTTAATAATATTTCATCTTTTTTATAAGAGTTAATAAATAAAGGATATTTTCTCTCTCTATATATCACACATTACACTTTCTCTCTCTACTCTCTCTTCAAACGATGGCAGCCATCTCCGACTGCCACCGCCACTCCAACCGCCACCGCCACTTTTACACCACTCTCTTCTCAAACGAGATGGCAGCCATCTCCAATGCACCCCCCGCCACCCTCTGGGCATCGCCAACCGCCACCGCCATCGTCAACAGAAACCTTAACATCGACAACCACAATTCCGCCAACTGACACAAAAAACCCACCGAAAACCCTTACTAACACCACAATCTGCTGCCACCACCAAAAAACCCCACCACCACCACAGAAAACACGTGAAAACCCAAGATCTGTAGCCAAAACATGTGAAAACCCTAGATCTATACCAAATCATGTGAAAACCCTAGATCTATTTGAAGATGAGGCGGCGGCAGTGACGGTGTCGCTTTCACCGTGAGAGAGAAAGAGAGATGAGGAGTTGTTGTCCAAAGAGAGAAACAGAGAGATTAGAGAAACAGAGAGATGAGAGAGAGAAGTCGATGTCACCATGGTGGTGGGCGATAGGACGGCAGCGACGGCACAGTTGGTGGTGGCGGTGGTCACAGACTTACAGTGGTGGTGCTTTCACCACCTCTCTTTCTTTTCTCGGTTATTTCACCCATTTGCTTTCACCGTGTGGTGGTGGTGGTTGTGGCCGGCAATAGGACAGTGATGGTGGTTGTGGTGGTGGTGGTTGTGGCCGGCAATAGGACAGCGGTGGTGGTTGTGGTGGTGGTGGTTGTCTAGAGAGAGAGAGAGAGAGAGAGAGATAGACAGAGTATATATGGAGAGGAGAGGAGAGGATATATATTTTTATATATTTAAAAATTATTATATATTATTTTAATCAATAAAAAATAGAAAAATGATAAAAGGACAAAAATACCCCTCACTTAACGGAGTTGACTAACAGTCAACTAACAAAAAGACTATTCAGACTGAAAAGTGGATGTTTAAGGCCTATCTTGGTCATTTTTGAAGTTAAAGGATCAAATCGGAAGAAATGAGATAGTTAAAGAACCAAATTAACAATTAACTCTATAAAAAATTAATTTACATAATTCATCACCACACGGATATAACCCTAGTTATCATTTAGATTTCGTAACCAAAAAGAAACCCTGAAAAACAACGTTAGGTAAGAGACATTGTTTGCTAGATGCTTCTAGAAAGTGCCGCCGAAGTAAAAAGAAAAAAAGAAAGCAAAGTTTAAATCAGGGTTTGGCGCTACAAATGGTACGTAATATAGCCGCGTAAAAGTCAGAGTTGGCTACCAGCCTGTCATTCTTACGTGGCTTTCCTTAAACTCCACGTGGCATAAACCTCCTACCAAGTATGTTCTCGATCTGCAACTAACTTGACCATGTATCCTTATCCAAATTCCTAAGAAACTTCCATGCTCTATCGACTTGTACATTCTCTTTCAGATGTTGTACCTAAACATTTCAATGGAAACGAGACAATGGCATCTAGTGATATAGTCCATTTCTTATATGAAAAGAAAAATACGAAGAGAGATAATACATCCTTTTACTTATTTTCGTACTCACAAGATCAATACAAGTGTCAAAATCAATGGATGAGGTGAGGAACGAGAATTAGTGAACTTCACATATCATCTTTTGGTAAGTAGGAGGATGAAGTATGAGGAAAAAGTAGAAAGATATATCATTTTTCAAATACGAATGAAATAAATTAAAGAATCAGCCACCTTTAGATCATAAGCATCTATTCTCTTCTTTCTTTTTGTTATATCAGCGCTTTATCAGTGTCACACTAATTTTCTATTACATTTCCTTTCATCTCACTTTTATCATTCGAACCCCATATCCATTCGCTAAACTATCTCATCTTTAACTTATATATACACCCCGTAAAACAAATTTTTTTCACGGTGAGTGGAAATACGCTGAACTCAGCAGGTATGAAGACAGCAACGATAATTCATGTTTTAGCTTTTTTGTGTTAGTCGAAAATTTTTCATATACCTTTTTGTAGCCGGAAGTGAGTTAGCATGATTTTAGAACGCGTAATAGTGATTTTAAAAGATTCTTTGATTTATGCAATTCCTAATTTACCCTTTTAAGTCTAATTTAATTGTCTAATGCGCATCAATAATTTTGACCAATTATTATTAACTTTTGTCTTTTGATGAAATCCTATGGTCCATATTTCCTCTTATACATCTTATTATTAATTTTCATTGCGGCGACATCAAATAGTTTCTACTTGATAACTTGTCCGTTTTTTGTATTCACGTAATACGGTGACAACGAATAATTTTACTTTGGTAACATGCCTATTTTCTTTATCTTTTTTTCCATCTTCTTTATTTTTATGTTGTCAATCAACTCTTTTACTATTTTTAAAATAAACTTTGAGAACAATTAAATAATAAAAATGGTTTCTACTTATAAAATAGGGTAAACTGCACGAAAATACATAGTGTAAATTAGTAATTTGAAACTATTTAAAATTAAGAGATTAAGAAAATAGAGTAAGCTAATTTGAAACTATTGATTATATGAGTTATTAAAAAAATTAAAAATATATGTTTATAAATTCTAATTATAGAGGTTTATGAGTTCTACTTGTACACATTTTCTGATAATTATGTTAAAATATTTATTACATGATAGAATATTTAAATAAAAGGTTTGGTTATGAAAATATTTTTTAATAATTAAGTTAATTTGTATTGACTTGATTTTTTTAAACATGGAAGGTTTAGTTATTAAAATGGAATATAAAAATCTTATTAATTCTATTTAATAGTTACTTCATATAATAGTTTCCATTTAATTTATACGAGGGGTAATTTAGTAATTTTAAAACACTTAAAATTTAAGAGATTAAGCAAAAGGCCTAAATGTTTTATAATATAGTATAGATGAGTTGGTTATCTGCTTATTAGCATAACCATGAAAACTCAAAAGCCAAATGTGCATGTATATGTCATCATATGTTATAATGGGATATTGGCTAAGAGGTCCAAACCTCATACAGATAATCTAATTTGACGTGTTTAAATCATTCTAGATAGGGAATGGTACGAAATTCGACCATACTGCGGCATACCGTATGTCTGTATTGGTATAATAAATTTACAAAATTGTGGTTTTAGTTTTCTGGGTTAAACTATGGAATTTGTTCCGAGTGCATTCATGGTTCTACCATTTGCAATTCTCAACATTTTTAGTTGAATAGCATAACCCGAGTAATAAACCACTTATGTTTATGTAATGATTTGGTTTTTTGAGTCACCCTCCCAACTCGTTTACTATTTCAACAGCCTTTTTCCCTTAATCCCTAATTCCATAAATATCAACCTGCTTATTTTTATAATACTCTGAAATAAGCATAAACGAGGTGTCAAGAGACCGTCAGCGATTAATTAAGTACTGTGCACTTTTAACAATGAGTCAAAACTAGATTTTCTGGCACAACATATCAAGAGCTTTGCAAAATGATTGGGATTGGGATGTAAAGTTTGTATGATACTGACTCACATTCCTTGCATTCTATTTTTATTTGCTATTGTTCTACTTATATATTTCTGATTAGGTCAAGAATACAAGTAGTTTAACTTTGACCCTTGTTTACAAATAGTCTCGCAAAGTGATGTCACGAAATTAAGTAATTTACCCATATACTAACTAGCAAAATTAACATTAACATATATACTAAGTTATTAACCCATGTTAAGTTTTACATTTTCTAGTGTTATCTTACATGTTCAAACTCAAAAGCCTTATAACAGCCCCTCATGCTATCTTTGAAATTTTCAACACTCATCCCAACTAAACTTGTACAACTGATGGGGATAAATCAAAAGGGGGGAGAAATGATTGGTTAGAATTGAGAGTAGTGACAACTCATAAGAAATAAAATCTCTATAATATTTTAATAAGTTTACCAAAAGAGGTTTTATATCCTCATACATTATATTTCTACCTATCATTCTATTTACAAGATCAAAACAAGTGTCAAAATTAAGAGAATAAGGTAGAAAGATTTTTTAGGAAGAAATATAATTTTCCTTTACTAAAAAGACCTTAAAAGGCCTCATGAGAAATTGCATGTTTAATTTACAAAAGGATAAAAAAACAGTTTTTTGAAGTATGTAATAAAAACAGTTGTTAGTAAATAAGTTGCCCTGAAGTTGACGTTAGTCAATAATCTATACTGCCCTGATTCTTAAGTAATTATCCGAAAGTGTTACCCTATTCTAAAACAAAGCATGTTGCTAGGTTAAAAAAGACCAAATGTACTACAATTTAATCCCTATATTCCTTTCTTACTTCATATCATCCCACAAATCAGAAGACCTGAAAATTTCCAACCATAACACAATAGAACATGTAAACCAAAACCCATACGGCTTGCTTCTAATTTGTTACCATAGCCTAAGCATACACAATAGTAAGGTGACTAACTAAAAACACCCCAAAACAGGCATGCCAAGATTTGTTTTAAGCACCACAAAGACTTCACTAGACATTATCAGGCACTAGATGTAAAAGGCAGCAAACCACAAGAAGCAATTGATTCCAAAATCCATGTATGCCCAACAACCTTGGACCCAAATTCTTGAGCTACATCCTCTGCTGCTGCTAGTCTTTGGAACTTCATGGAATCTTCATCCTCAACTCCAAAATTATCAGAGAAGTCGGCATTATAAACAATCAGAGTAACTTGATTCAAATTTGGTTTTGTATCTCCATCATTACTTGATGATCTTAACTTATCCTTGGTCTCGGTGATTGTGCCTCCAGCAGTGGTAACCAAATTCAGAAGATCGTTTTTGAACGCAGGTACAAAATCTCCGACAAAGTAAAACTTCAAGTTGTTGAAAAGTTTTGGGGCCTGCAAAGACATAACATTTAGCTGCTTGCACCAAAAGTGTACCATTTATTGAAACAGGGAGTTATAGATCTTACATTATTTTGTATTCTTAACCTGCCTGCTTTAGGGCCACCAAAAGAACCATGGGTGTCAAGCTGAACTTCGTACGGTTCTTCTTTCACTAACTGCCCAGCTTCAACACAAGCTTTTACCCCTGATAACAAAACAGAAGTGTTCCATAAGACAGACCAGATCAAGATAACCCCCAGTGCTATCAAGACTAAGATCAGAAAACCTACATTCCATAGTAAGAATCCACTTCCCGTTCAAAATGGCCATCAGAACTTTTAGAGTCCTTGTGCATGCACCATTTGAATCTGTGGATGCAATCACATGGGTGACATTTTGTCTCCAGTATTTGGACACTACTACCCCACTACTACTTGCAAATTCAACCAAAGAAAACTGCATTTGCAAAGTTAGGGAGGATTAGAAAGGATAATGAAAAACACAAAAACAAGGTAATTGCATAACTGTTTAAGTATATCAACAAATAACAAGGAAACAAGAAGAGGGGGTGAGGAGATATATGCCGGTTTTCTACAAGTGGGAGCCAGTCTGGTGCTTCAAGAACAAAGAAACAAACTCAAACATAACTGTTTAAGTATATCAACAAATAACAAGGTAATTGTCAAACAAAAGTAATAAATTATTGTCTACCAACCTTTTCATCTGCGGAAAGAGCTGAACCACATAATAGCAAATTCTTTCCAGCGTTCAGCAATGTTGTGCCAGGATTCAGATTTGTAGAGGTTCTGAGATCAGAATGACAGATATCACATAAGTAAAGAAGAAAAATGTTAGGCAGGTAGCTTTTTAATCATTCCAAATATAAATGCAAGTTGGATTTTGGTTAAAAGTAAAATTGAAACTATCTAATAAAAGACTACAAATCATAAACCCCAGAAAATAAACAATTCAAAGCACATAAAAGCACATATAACTGATTTTAAAAAAATATGACAGCTGATACCTTTTCTCAGTGTCTTCCTTCCCAGCTTTTGCCTTCTGTTCGCTTGGAAACTTGGAAGATGCATGATCTGGACACAGCAGCAAATATTCAACCTAAACAAGGTAAAAAATTAGATAACAATGAGCAGAATCATAACAGCAGAATCCTAAATGTGCATAAGTAGTTGCTTACACAATCCCATCTGCATTCATAGATGTCATATGCACACGGTACATGATACGTATTTGGGCATGATCTCACATAGCAGCCAAGAACAGCTCCCTTTTTACCACAACTGGTGCATTTCAGCTTGTTTCCCCTTCTCACTTCTGCTTCTAAGTTCTTGATAATTCCATCCTTAAAAAAAATCTTTGGAGCCCTGTAATTGTAAATATCACTTTGTAAATCATTCCTTTTAAGAAAACATCAATACCTCCTAAGTCATGGGCCATGAGAATAACATCAACTCAAATAGTGGTCAAGCCTTTGTTATCATTGATGCACAACCCAAACACAAAGTGATGTGATTTTATGTAATGAAAACATTTGTCATTGCACGAAAACCACAATAACAAATGATACCCTACAATGCTTAAGCTAGTGCAAATAATCTTAAAAAATTCAACTTGTGACTAGTGGTACTCAAAAGTCAAAAAGCATACCAGCCAATACATTTTTCATGAACATATGTAGCTTTGGAGGAGTTGGCCACATTCTCCATCACTTGCTTCCCTTGCTCATAGGCCACCAATGGTCCACTTCCCTACACAATTGATAAAACAATATAACCTTTGATTTCTTCTTTGAGAAGTTAACATAAGCTACTCAAGTGTTCTTCAACAAAAAACATCATACAAGAAATACTAAAATTTCCCTAAACCTATTCCTATACACCTTTTGTAAAAGACAGGACTTGAACCCACGACCTTGTGGGACTCCTAATACTCCTATATTTTTTTGGTTTTAAAACTCACCTCAGTCTTCTTACTAGAATGGCAGAAGGCACAAGGGCTCTTTTTCAAATCCGACTTATTCAAAACAGACGACTGCTCACCAGAAGGAGGCTTTCCAGATTTGGTCTCTGAATTACAACTGGTAGTAGCCACATTTTCAGAAACCAAATCATTGGTATGAGGATGGCCACTTTTTTCCAACTTCATATCATTTAAACCATCGTTTGTTTTCTTTTGCCTTTTGCCTTCAGGGGTTTGACATTTAGCTCCAGAGGTGCATCTACCATTTGACTCGAGATTTGTTTCATATACACCAGTATCAACTGATCTCTTTGCTGAGTATCTAGCTGAATCCTGAAAAGAATGTCCAGCCCGCAATTGTTACAATGTTAAGACAAGGGGATAAAATCATTCACAAAACGATGAATTGTGTAAAGCAAAAGTTCAAACACATGTGATACATTCAAACCAAGGATCTGACATAGAAAAAATTGCAAGATATAGCTAAAACATTACTACTGAATCGATTCAGTACACACTACATTTTCCTCCAAATTTATATCGGGTACGCATTAAACTATGCACACATGAAACAAGATGTAAATAGTGTGAGAAGCTTTTGAGGATTAATACATCAACGGAAATTGCAGCCATCTTAAAAACATGAAAAGATTACTAAAATTCAACATAAATCATTAAAAATTGCAGCCATGTAGAATCTTTTTCTTACCTTATGTTTACCGCTTGGATCACCACTGCAATTACCATCAACATCCTTGCTATCACTAGATAACGGAGGGCTCAGTTGCTCCATTTGAATAAATCCAACATCAACACCAGTTTCCATGTGCTTCTCAGCATGTACATTAGAGCTTGAACGACTAGGTTTATCACAGCCATTCCCCTTAAATTCTTGTTTCTGAACACTTTCTGGGGTGTTGCATTTTTCAAATTTCCTAGCAACATAGTTTTCAGCAGAACCATTTGCATTGAAGGTAGCCTCAAGATTTCTATAGATGGTCACAATGTTTTCCATGAAAAGAGCAGGTTTTACGTCTGTAATACAATCAGAAGCATCCAATCAGACCACGTAGGAAACAAGCACATAATTCCCCTAATTGAACATAAACTATAGTCTATCTCAGCTAAAAGCTTTTTCGGTCAATAATCATAAGTACAACCCTTCTAAGCAGTTTATAACCATGCCGTTTGTACTGAAAAAATGAGCCATACGTTATTAACAAGCGTGCCAACTATTTTTTAGATCTGCATTTAGATCAATAGGCCCATTTAGCATATAATCTCTCTAGGTCACACCGTATGCTTTCTTTATCAATGGAAATAAAAAGCGGAAAAATAAGAAGAAACCTTGAACATAGCGATTAAGAGCTGATTTCATACCTCGATCAGCATAAAAATGTTTACAAACTGGACACTCTGATCCGATGTGACATGAACTGTAGCAAAAAAGGTAAAAAAAAAATCAACAAAAATTAATGTCGTGTCAGGGAGAAACAATCGTAGGAACTGTAGAGAGAGAATAGATAAGAAACAAACTTGCAGAAAATGTGATTGCATGGGAGCAAAACCGGTCTCTTAAACAACTCAAGGCTGTAACAACGCAGTCGCAGAAATTGCATAAACAAGATATAAGTCAATAAACCTAAAAAAAATTAATGACAAAAACAAAGATCGATAGAAATGAAACGAACCAAAGGGGGCATTTGAGCTCGAGACCTAGTTTTTGGAGATGAAGCACCCATGGATTGAGCAACCTTTGAGCATCTTCCATTTTAGCTCCACAGCGAGGTTCTGCAGATAGTGATATGATTTTGAGCAGAAAATAAACAGACAGAGATTATAAATGGGGATTGGATCCACTTTTTTCGAGGGGAAAATAGCGGGATAACTGCCGCGTACGTATTGAAATGACTAGCAAGGCGCGGATTTCAAGTTTTTAATTGTAATTATAATTAAGGTGTTATTTTTATATACTAATGTCCTAATATTAATTAAACGTCCTTAGTAATACATTGGTGATGAAAATAATTAATATAAAATAATAATAAATAAATGTAGTATTTTGTTAGTATTAAAAGATAAGAGATAAATATTAGAGTTAATTTCATAAATTGTTCTTTAATTATTCACATACCATAGAATTGGTCTTTTTTAAAAAGTTAAAGGCGTTGTCTTTTAACTATCATTTGTTGTCTAAACGGTCCTTTGTAACGGACAACGTTTATCTTCGCCATCAAGACGAGTGAGTATTAGGGTATTTAGGTCTTTTTAACTTTTTTAGGTTTTAATTAATTTTAAATACTTGATAATATTTATTGCATATATATTAGATAATCTCTCTTACATAGGGAGTTCCATAAAGTTTGGGACTTCTTCCCAATTCACCACCACCGGACACTGCTAACCACCACTGTCGGTCTACTACCACCAAAAGTCATAACACACAACTTGTAATGCCCATTTCCGGAATCCTGTTTTATCAATATGTAAATTCGCAAATAAATATCATTACCGTAAATTATATACCACGAGGCGATTTATTATTTTATTGTTTCACTTTCAAGAGTTTAGAGATATAATTCATATATATATGTGTAGACACATGTGTTGGGCTTAATAGACTAGCCTCATTTCCTTTATAAGCTAAGGTTGGCCCAAGAAGGTTTAAGGAGTG
>JAUEJL010124041.1:0-11676 GCA_032274825.1 Drosophyllum lusitanicum | reverse complement strand
TTCTAAGTCATACTGAATGTAGAGTTTGGTTATCATCAAATTCTATGTTTTAGGATAGGCAGAGTTGATTATTAGGGAGAAGTGATTATCTCCCCAACAGTGTGTGTGTTTGTTTGTATGTGTACACTAAATGAATGTTACAAAATATGATATATATAGCTAGGAATAAAGATATAGAGAAATATATACCTTACTTACACCAATCAATCAAGCTACAAAGTGGTACGTAATCGGATTGTGATCGATAAGAGTAAACCATTCTAAAATATACGAAAAACGCTCAAATTAATAAAAAATGAACTTTTATATATAAACTTCAAATACATACAAAGTAAAACCTAATTGCTAGCATAATCAGTAAGATGGATACATGTTGCTTAAAAAGCTATATATGATGATGTATACATACAAAACTCAAACATATACAACCATGACTATGTATATGTTTATGTAGAAATAAAATGTTATTATTAAAATAACATATACATATAAATAATAGACTAATATGTATTAATAATGGGGTAAAAGACAAGGTTTTGAAAACCGGACCGGTCATCAAATCGGTTGCTCTACCGGTTTACTAGTACAACCGGTCGGACCATTTTAAAGAATCAGTTGACGTTATAAATCTTTAAAAAAATACCAAAAAATTGTATAAAAGTTTAGAAACAGTGAAAAAGGTAAAAAACCTAGCCGCTAGTTGTCGTGAAATGGATTTGAGGTGAAAATATTAGGGTAATAGTTTAATTATAAGTTCGTAATACTTTAAAAGTCTAAATGAGATTGAAATTGGGCTACTTGGCCACAAAAGCTAAAAGAAAAAAGGGGAAAAGACGGTTCAAAGGGGTTCAAGACGGTCCGGTTTAGCGGTTCAACTTTCCGGTTCAACAGTTCGCACTAGTCCAATACCCAGAGGTTTGATCGGTTCTTTTGAACCAGTTCCGGTGCAAGTTCCCGGTTCAACTGGTTGAACCGGCCGGTCCGGTTCTGAAAACCATGGTAAAAGACATGTTTAATACCTTTTAATTTGATTTGAAGATAAAAAAAATTGAATTGAGAGAGATTTTCGACATTCATTGAGAAATAGTGAGTAGATAGTGGAAAGTGGTAGCTGATGAAAAAGAGACTTTAAGGTGGGAAAAACAGAATTTGATTTAAAAAAAACATATGAGGTTTCTTTAATACAAAACCGGTTTTTATGAGTAAAAAATTATGGGGACCGGTTCTAAGTTTAAAACTGGTCTTTATTATAGCATATAGGAACCAGTTCCCATACTTTTTGCTCATAAAACCGGTTTTATATTAAAAACATGGACCCGTAGTAATCCTCCATAGGAAAAGTAACAAAGAGACCGATTTTTTGTTGGACTGATCCCCATGTAGAGGTCTTTATTGCTTTGTGTGTAGTAGTGGGTTGAAGCACCTGACTTTTTAAGCTCCCTCTTCTAGGCCTGTCATAAAAACTAGGTCTAAATGTCTTAATTACCGGGCTTAAAAGCCTTTTTTGTACTATTGAAAACATTTAAGACAACACTGACTAAGCCTAATCATAATTACGTTGCTATGTTTAACATGCTGGATTTTATTAAGGTCAAAGGTACATTCAACAATTTTCTCTTCATAAATATGATTGTCACAACTCGTGAGGAATACTAGTCCAAGTAATATTTTGTTCATTATTCTTATTGTAATTGTTGAGATGGAGACTAATTGCTACACGTGGAGAAACATGTATGCATGGCATAGACTTTAAATGTCAAACGGCGTGTTGAATGCATTCACGGCATGAAGACAGAGAGAATTGGTGTACATGATTTAACTCGGTATGCTCCACGCCATGGAACATAGGGTGCTCGGTGTTGAGCTTTCATCCATGGATTTTTGGTTTTGAGTTTCTCGAGAGCTATACAAAACGTGAGGTCAAGGCACATGGCGAGTAGATTAAGGCTACGGGGTTTTGATTTGCAGCTCTCGATTGCTACATGTCGAGGCCTATAGTTGCACGTCTGCATGATTCCAAATGGACCGGCTTATTATACTATACCTTACGTTTAGCAGGAAATATTTTTTATCTTTTTCTGTAAAAGTTTCATTCATTTGATAATTTTAATTGCATATCAAAAACATGCTTTCCAGTTAGCGGCAATTAAGTTAATTATCTATTGGTTATAATTAAAAAAAATTTAAAATGATTATAAAATATTGTAAAATAAACATTTTATAAATATATCGCAGGACGTTTTAATCTAATAAGCCAAAAATTTTAAAAAATTGACTTATTATATCTAAATCCAAAATATATTTGCATTATGTTGACCTTTAAAAGTTAAAACTGATTTTTCAATTTTAAATAAATAAATAGTCAAGATTATAGATTAAAAAAGATTTTTTAAATTAAAAGTTAAGACCATACAATAAATTTTATCTCAATTAGTCTTTTATTTATATTAAAAGATTACATAAATACAAAAAAAAAATTTATTACAGTTTTGTTTTTTTAGACGTTTGTTTTTTATTAAAGTTTATATTCATATATGTTGGTCATAAATGTTTGTTTTTTTAAAGTTTATAACTTTATATCAAATAATTAGATATATTATATGTGTGAGATAGTGGTGGACCGGTGGGGGCCCACAGTTACTTCAATCCTTCAAAAAATAATGGATTCGAGGAGTGGGCCGGGCCGACTGGGCCACAAATACAGGTCTTTCTCTCATCCGTCTTCACGTACAAATTCAGTTCTTCACAAATGATGCAACGCCGGTGGACCTTTTATCGTCGTCCGTCGATGGTTTTTCGTTTTCAAAAACTTGAATTGCGGACCTTGCTGATGGGCTGTGTCTAGAATAGAGCCCCTGAACAAGGTCACGGTCCACAAAAGCTGGTGCACTTTTTAGGCTTTTGTGGACATTGACCCTAAGTTACCTATAATGCCCTTAAGAAAATTCCTATCTCTTCGTACTTTATATTTTTTATTTTAACACTTGTCTTAATCTATTACATAATAATCTCATTTAATTTGAAATATTAAACTTTTTAATATTCGGAATTAAACTATGTTTTGGAAAAAAAACAGCAAGAAACCCGTTCAACCGTTTACAATAAAAAAAATATTGATTTTGAAAAACAAAAAATTGTTTGAACCAAAGTTTGGGTTTACATTCTTCATTAAATATAATGTAAGGATGTGTATGTCGTTCAAAGAAGAAGTTTTGAAGTATAACGTGAAGGATTAAACTACATTATGCCGTATATTAAATATACGTTTGATAGTGAATTACACATGATAACAAATTATGCAAAGTTTAATATATATTTTTTGGACAAACTGCATAAAAATACGAGTTTTGACTTAAGCTACGGTTGTACGCAAATTTTTTTAAAAATAGTAACCAACTTTCTAATTTGTTACATTTTATCTAATAACTTACTTGATTAGCAAGTAACACGTAAATGACATGCATACAAAAAAATAATACTAAAAAACACGTAAAAAGTTTATGCAAATAAGTGACCTGAACAAAGCAAAGTTTGTTTGGAGCATATCTTTTAAAAAATTTGTGTTGATTTATCCAATTTTCATTCCCTTACTTTCTCATTTGCAAGATCAAACGAGGGAATGACTAATTAAACACTCTGCTTCCATCGTGATTGCAACCGATTCAAAAGAGAAATAGGTTGTTTGTACTTTTTAAGCATGTCAACACCATCGACTAACTTCTTACTATTCAAATTAATATATATTACACGTATCTTTTTTGAATGTCAATTATTTGACAAGGTACAAATCGATCGATCAATCGAGCTTAGTGACTTTTTGATACGTGGTATGTCGAATCATCTTTTGACTATGACAAGAAAGTTATATAAAAAACAAACTTTAAAATTGGAAAAGTACAGTAAAATAAACAAAATTCACATATATTATAAATCATAATCATAATAATTAAGAAACAAAGAAACCTAAGTTAAAATGGAAACCTTTGTAGCATTGTTGAACTCGTTCATTTTATTTAATAATAACGCCACATCAACAACCATATTTGACAAAGACGGCATGTCAAATTTATAAGGTGGCGTTTGATTCATGAAAATGAGATTTCAAATTGCGCAATAGAGTTCACAAACAATCATATTGTATACATACAAATATAGCTATTATCTTATGGATAAGATATATCCAGAATGGGTAACATTTGTTAAATCATTTCAATATCCACAAGATGAGAAGCGTAAAAAATTCAAAAAAAAATCAAGATTCAGCAAGGAATGACGTTGAAAGAGTATTCGGTGTCCATTTATAATAACTTTATATTCTTATTTTTCGAACGATAGCATTAAAGTAAACTTCAAAATAATAAATCTAAATAAAATCTTGCTTTCTATACCTTTCGTATTATTATTATTATTATTATTATTATTATTATTATTATTATTATTATTATTATTATTAATATTGTGCGGATATGATAAATATAAATGAAAAGAAACAATTTAAGTGGTTGTTTGTAAAAAAAAATGATTAAGCACCAACTGATTATATGGTTTGAATAATTCAAAGGCTTCATATAAAATTAAATATGAATGTGACATGATGTTTGATAAAGGTTGTGAATGAACAATCTAAAATATGCAAATTACCATCTAAATCTTAATAGTGATTAATTATATTATAATATATGATTGTTTAACTATGCCATGTGTGAAAGAAAGGGGTATTAAAGTAAAATATTTCGTAATTAATGATTCAGAATATTCTTTATGGTGGAATGATTCAAAATAGTTCTTCTGTTTCATTAAACATTGTTTTCATTCAGAGGCGACAATCAAACACGCTAAGTGTTGAACGATTTAACATTTAATGCTGGATTGTTCCAATAAGCAGCAAACAAACAACCCTTAAGTCTACAACGAGAATAAAATGCAATACTTCAATCTCTTTTTTACAAAATTCTTATTTAAATATTTATCTTTTAAATCTCAGCGGTAACGCGCGGATAAACAAACCTAGTTTTTTTTATATTCAGACGGCATATTAAGTTTTGAATAGCAAGTAAACCCTAGTCATCTCCTATGAATTATTATTTAATCTATAATCTTAAAGCACCTAATAATAAAAGTAATCTTTAGTTCAGTTATGGACGTAGCTTAATCTCATCGATCATATAAACCCTATAAACTCTCGTGTTTTTGTTTTTGTCTTGCTACTTGTTTGTGTGGTGTTTGGGTCCATTCCACGTTTTTCTTACAATATAATTCGGTATACATGCAATTTGCAACCATCTTACAAAAAGCATCTTGAAATCCATTACAATTAGAGAATGACAAATGGTTAGACCTTGGGGTTTTTATAGTAAAGAACATACTTCCTAGGCTTAAAGAGGTACCTAGAACCGACCATTGAGCGAATTACGTCGTAAAACAAAGAGAATTGCAAGCACATGTACAAGAGGACGGGCATCACAGCAAATGCACCAATAAGGATTGGCATCCATAACAAACCCTTATGGTAAAGTACGAAAAAACTGACACTAAAAGCGATGGTCATGGTTGTTATAGATACGAAAAGAAATACTAGACCAAGCATCAGCTTTAGGGGTAATGACGACAAGAAATCACGTTCAGCATAACGAGATGTGAGGATGGATAGGAACATGAGAATTGAAGCTGAAGACGTGAATAGAGATATGGCATCTGCCACAACAAAAACCATAAAGGTTGCTTTTGAACGGAAGATAGGGATGTCGTTGTCTTGTTGACCATTGTCTTGAATATATCCATCTGGGACTATAAAAGCAGCAGCAAATACTATGGTTGCAATAAGGGCTGCAACAACCAAACATTGATTAGCTGTTCCTTTCATCCACTTCTCACCTTGTGTAAGTAAATCTTTGTGTTCGTTGGTGAATAACTCATGTGGTGTTAAACCATCCTTGTTCGCCCGTTCTGTATATGAAGTAGGGATCATATTCTTTACTTCCTACAACACAAGTTAACCAACTATGGCAGTTATAGACGACTTTATAAGTAGTGGCTATACTAAACATGAAAGAAAAAATCCAGAATTTTGAAGAGAAATAGGTGTACATGGAACCATAATAACTCTCGTTGCATCTGTAAAGCGACTCCCGACACATCATCGAGTTGCTTTTTCTTGGCAATCTTCCCAACTAAGTGTAACATATTGTTGTGATTTGAATCTTTGATAGGAGTTATTAGATCCTTCATTGCACCGATCTCGTACAAAAGGTTGTATACACCCTCGTGACGATGTTGGATAGCAATGTGAAATATAGTTTGATGGTTATCATTTAGCTTCCATATGAGATCAGGATATTGACGAATGAGCTCAATTAAAAATTTAGTATTGCCCGATTCCGCAGCAACAAACAATAATCTAGAAGAGTATGTTTTTGGAAGAGGCTCTTGAGTTACGATTTCCTTCGTTTCAGTCTCCAAGTGCTTAATATGTTTAAATATTAGATCCCGAAGGTCTGGACCTTGAATATCCTTTGCAAAAGATGACTTCGCTCTGATAATGTTATGGGCTCCAACATGCATATGCACTACATGTTGAGAAATTAGCTTTTGTAGTTTCATAACTCTATCCTCCTTTGCAGGAATTGAGGACCCTTCGATTATGTTACGGGTTTCAACTTGCATCTTTATAAGATGTTTAGAAATAAGTTGTTCTAGTTTTACAGCTCCGTCAACCTTTTTTTGGGTGGACAAACCGACTGGTAGCAATAGTGTTTTGGTTATTTCCTCGGTTTCAAGTCTCATTTTGGAAACATATTCAGAAATGAGGGTTTCCAGTTGCATAGCTTGAGCAACCCTTACAGAAGCTGCGTTGTCGTCTTGCATAATATGATCAACTTGCCCTCTGATTATACGATCGATTTCGTACTTGGGCATTTTTGCAATTTCTGTCCAGATGATTTTTAGTAATTGCAATGCTCTACGCTCCTTTGCTCGAGCTCCCTCCATTAAACAAATACATGCACAAACTGACCGACCATCACAATAACAACAAAGAATTGAAGACAATTAAATTTTGTTGATACCACTCCAAACATTTACTAGTAGTAAAATATTAAAGATGTATGAAGTTGGATTTTATAACTCTAACTAATATTATATGAAGGAATGCCTTATAAAAAAGAACACACACAAACATGAAGGAATGATAATGTACATTAATTAAGGAATAGAGTTTTTTACCCCATATGAAAAACGTGAACAAGAAAAAACGCTTTTTTGTAGAAAATGCATCAGGCTTACGAGCAAAAATTCCAAGCGATGCCTCCTTACTCTCAAGGCTTAGGTTTTCGGGCTTACTCACAATCTTGAGTGCAATATCTGAAAATTATATGAAATACAATAAAAGCAATATTTAATCAACTTTACTCCAACACTCTACATATTTCTATTTTCTAATTTTATAGTCTACTAAAGGGCTATAAGTTCAGCTAGCATATTTCATAGTTTTATGATTAACCATAGTCCCTAAAGTCTAATTATAGACCACTAGATTTGTTAAATCAATGATCAAGATCTAATAATGTCATTAATGTAATTAATTACATTAATTAAACAATTATAAGATTTAATTATAGAAGGAAGAGTATTATGGGAATCCCCTACCCTCAAAATCACGTTTTTTCCTTTTTTTTCTCTAGAGTGTCGTCTAGCCGAAAATGATGTAAGATCCTTTCAACCGAAAATGATATAAATACACATGTTTCCAGATGAAAATGATAACAATAGACTCCTTCCAGCCAAAAATTATATAAATACACATGTTTTCAGATGAAAATGATAACAATATATAGCATTCAAAATGATAACATTATCCAGATTAAATGATAAAAATAGACTCCTTCCTGCCGGTGTTTCAAGCCAAAAATGATATAAATACAAATGATTCAAAATGATAACATTTTTATCTGGTTTGCATTTTCAAAATAAAAAGTTCAGAAATATGGGAAGAGTGATCTTGATTGAGAGAGGATTTAAAAATAAGTAGATTGGTAAAAAAAATTTGCTCAAATTCTCAAAATTGAAATAGTTATGGCAATTTAAAGGTTTAAGAGGTAATATTTAAAATAAAAAAAGAAAACCGGAGAATTTCTTGAAAGAGACGAGTGAGTTCACTTTCTAATATCAATTCCTACTTTGCCTTTTTAAATAATTGATTGAGATTTGAACTTTAAGAACTATGTTTAAGGATGATTCTATATAGAACATTATAACCTTACCATATATTTGTATGTTCAATTACAAATTACATGTCTTTCATCCACGACTTATATTATTCTGGACATTTGTTTATAGCATTAATTATTTATAGTTTAATGGAGTAACATTTACTAAATAATTTTAACTTTGTTAAATTGATAAATTTGTAAAGAACTGGTTAACATCTATCCTAATGCCTTGGTTTAGAGTCAGGGAAGAATAAAAATAAAATGAATTTAAAGTTCAGGATGACTTGTTCACGCGAGCTAGTTGGTAGCTAGCTATTATCTTTGAGGCTGCTTGCTAAAATAAAATGATTAATTAACGAATGATTCTGTAGTTTGAATAATGCAAAGGATCTGTATGAAACTGTCTTTGAATGTGACATGCTGTTTGATAAAGGTTCTGGATGAACAATATAAATAATGTAAATTACTATTTTAACCTTAATAGTAATATATTATATTATAAAAATATGATTGTTTAACAAGGCAACATGTAAAATGAGTATTAGAGTAAAATACTTTGTGTTTAACGATTCAGAATGTACTTTAAGGTAGAATGATACAGCAGTGTTCTTCTGTATCATTCAGCACAGTTTTCATTCAGAGCTGAATGCTAAATCATTCAATTCAGCATTCAGCACTGAATAATTTCATTAAGCAACAAATAAACGCCCCCTTAGTCTCAAGTGGAAAGGGACCTTCATATATAAATAAAGGCTTAATATTAGCTCATGTTGCAGAATATGACAAGTAATATTTTTTTTCATAAACATAGAGGTAAGGCCTTTATTTTAAATCAAGACCGAGTCTCTATATTTTTTGTAGGTCTTCATAAGATGACATTTGTGATCAAATATGACTAGTAAAGTTCTTTCATAAACATAGAGGTGGAACCCTTATTTCAAATCAAGACTATGTCCTTTAATTTATAGGTTTTACTCTCTTATACATTTATAAAATAACATAATTTATCATGTTTAATCATAAAATAAGATGATCCTAACCCATAACAAAAACTACTTAACTATCAAAACATGAAGTAGATGGAGATATATATTAGATAAGTATTATATATGGTAAGCCTTTGGAAATGGTTAGAATGTGAAGGTAGGAAGGTAGTAAAATTAATGCTTACCGAACATATCATTCTCGACACACTTCTCAAGAAGCCAACCACGATTCTCGGTTGTCCAACCATCTTCGGTACACAACTCCTTGGAATTCTCATACAAATACTTTACCACCTTAATTTGTCCAAACAAGGCAGCCGCATATAAAGGCATCATTTCCCCCCCACCACCAGGGATTTTGATCAAGTCCGTGTTCTTTTGAAGCATAATTTTTACCGCTTCAACATTCCCTGCTATAGCAGCTAAATAAAGGGCGGTGTTGTGATTTTTGTTTTGAAGTGCCAAGTCATCTTTATCCATCAACACTATCAGTTTTTTCACAAAATGTTGCACGCGTTTTGGATTTTTTGCGGACGCGGCGACATGAAGGGCTGTTTCCCCATTTTCAGTGATACTATACCTTACTAACCCCATCTCGTTATGCATTTCAAAAATAGGTTTAGCAGCTTTCCAATCACATCTTATTGATGCTTCATAGAGTGGGACACCAATGTTGAGGTATTCTTCTCTAGGCCCTTTCAAAGTAGTTAAAATGCAAATAGTTAACACCTAGCTAGACATTCATTTCAATTTCCCTTATTATCACTAACATGAAGCATCAAACCTGATGCATATGGCAACTTTGAATCCTTCAGTTTGGTTTGGCAAAATTACAAGCAAACAAACAATAATAATAATAATAATATATAAAATTAAATATGAACAATTTTTATTATGTAAAACTATGACTTATTATTGATGAAGCTGAAGTTACCGTTAACTAGATTCATACGAGGTAGACGAGGTCGATTAGCCATCAATCGATCTGCACAGTGAAACCATATATATATATATATATATATGCATGATCGATCAGTAGTAATTTAATTAAAACCCAATTAGTTACTTGTTACGTACGTACAATTAATTAATGATCAGCGCGGCTAGATCGATTTATAAGTTAACTAAATAATTAATTACATACCTTAATTTGCTTAATCAGCTTATAGCGATCGAGCGAGCAATTTGTACGTACGTATAAATGAATGAAAACTGCAAATTAAGCTAAGTAATTAATTCGAGATGGATGTGATTATTTCAACATGCATTCTATGCATTTATATACACACAATATTGCAACGGCTCAACCCAACGTCAACGTCAACGACCCTTATACATAAATTAAAATTAGGTGTTGTATTATTATGCGCAATTAATTCCCCAATTCTTTAATTTCCTTACATGTGCTGGTAATAATTACGAGACTTGACTTTTCATATTTAACAAGAGTTTTCTTAATTTATACGAATTATGAACTAACTAGCATCGTACCCGTGCTATGCTGTGGCGTCAAATAATTTTTATTTTACAACATGTTGTTTTTAATAATGTAATTAATTGCTATTCGCACAATTCATTGTCACGAAAAAGTTTTCTACAAAAATATGTCTGTTTTTTTAATTTTTTTTATTTGCATTAACTATTTTCTTAAATTTAAAAATACATTTTAAAAGACATTAAAATAAGAAAATGTATATTTATGAAATAAGGAGAGAGAAGTTAATAAGATTTTGAAAACTATGTTGATGTGGATGGATAATTGTATTTGTGTGAGAATGTGTGTTAGTGTGAGAGACTATATTTTAAATGAATAAAAAGTTAAAGTAAATTAGGAGAAAATAAAATGATTAAATATTGAGTGAATGAAATTAATTTAAATAAAATTTAAAAGTTAAGATTTTGTCTTTATTTAATTTTAAGAAGTCTTAAAATTAAGAAGAAAAAAAATATTAAATAATTTATATAATAGTATAAGCTAATTTTTAATTAGTGATTTAATTAATTAGATGACAAATATACAAACACGTTTTCATCATGACATCATTTACATGAGGGTAGACAGGTACTATGTTTATGTCAGGTTGGTGGTTTCATTTAAATTAAAACAGAAAATTAATGTATGTAGCTAGAACATATTTATTATATATGTTTTTATATTTATAAATATTTAAATAATGAAATAACTAATATATCATTTGTTTAACTTTTTTTTGATCAGCTGGATATATATAGTGAAAATATCATTTGAGAACTGTTTTTATTGTGAATATCATTTGTAACCGTTATTAATGCTCATTAATAGGGGTATTTTGGTCTTTTATATAATTTTTCAACCGTAAATTGCGTCTGGGTGAGTTGTCATTAAAGATCAAGCCATTAATTTATCATTAATAAGCCGTATTTTTATTGACCATTGACTTATTTTAATCAATAGCCAAAATTGGTTCTCACAGTACTCGCAATAAAAACGGTTCTTAAATGAA
>JAUEJL010124040.1:0-23924 GCA_032274825.1 Drosophyllum lusitanicum | reverse complement strand
GTAGATTTTGATGAGTTGCACCTTGTGCAATTTTACTTGTACCAAATCCAAATTTGCACAAATCTAGGGAGAAATTATGGAAATATATATCTATGTTAGAAATAAATCTTGACTTTGTATTTAGGGTGTCTACATGGGTGTCTATTTAGCAGCACCCGTTTATAAATTATAGTAGGATTAGTTTTGGGGGATGTATGGACATCATTCGAAAGGCAAACCCGTAAGACAAAGGGGTCAAAACAAACGTACCCAACAAGTTTTCGTCGCGCACAACAGTTATGACTTTATACCCCTATAATCTAACTATCTTTTTTTTTCGTCTATATATTCAAGGGTATGATTATCGAAACAACCGCTATTTATTGTGTGACAAAAACTTATGTACAAATCATCTCCTTTCCAAAAAAAGTTGGTTTGTAATAACGGTTGTCTTGTTTATAAGAGTCCCAGTGATCCTTAGGTTTTGGAAGTTGGGACCGTCAAGAATCATAACGTATTTCACATATGGTTGGTATCAATCGTTGAAAAATGCTACGTGGACTGCACTTGCAAGTTGCAACTATTGATGAGTTTCCTTTGTTTGATCTTTTGAGACATGGATCCTCTTCAAGAGAGGGTATTTTTTATTTTATTTTTTTAAACGGCAAACATACACACATTCATTCTTATCTACATCTATGTCCATAATGAGACTTGAACCCATGACCTTAAAGAGGAAGGGAAACACTTTGAAATCACATAGATACTGTTAGACCAAAGACCTTTTGGTTGAGGAGAGGGTACTATTACATGTAAAGTGTAATTGAACAAGGAAAATTGAGTCTTTTTCTTACATTTTACCTAACTGGATGAGTTAGTTACACAGAAACATTGCGGTGTGCGTGTGCATTGTTAAGAACAGCTATACAAGACTCGATTAAGAAACAAGAAAGATATGCAGATGCTACCCTTACTGCTCTAATGATCTATTCGTATCTCTACATCACCTCCTCGTCTCTCAATGATCTCTCTACATCACCTATCATCAAATTCTTGTGGATTAGCTTCTGAGGCAAAAAGAAGGGAACTGGGGAAAATCATAAAGGAAGAAAGATGCAAGATACTTGGAGTACAGGAAACAAAATTAGGGGTGCTGGATTCCAGGTTAGTAAAATCGATGTGGCCTAACCACCATCTTGATTTTGTCTATAAGGGTTCAAATGGTTTGTCAGGAGGACTCTTGCTTGTTCGGGACTCAGTTTCCTTTACTAAACAGGAAGAACTGGCTCATGATAATTTTATTGGTGTTGTGGGGTCTTGGAGTGGTATGAATACTCAATTGGGGTTAATAAATGTTTATGGTCCAAAGTCAAATTCTTTGAAACAGACTCTTTGGAATACACTATATGATCTGCTAATAGGTAAGCCGTAAGCCTATTGTGTGGATTATTTTTGGGGACTTTAATGCCATTAGAAGGAGGGATGAGAAAATTGGGGCCACTTATCAAGAAGCAGATGCAAGATGCTTTAATAATTTCATCCAAAGATCCAATCTCCATAACTTCCCTCTCAATAACATAAGATTCACCAGATTCAGTAAAGATGGTGAAAAAATGAGCAAACTAGATAGGTATTTGGTATCCTCGAATCTCTTTGATCACTGGCCATCTGCAAAAGTGGTAGCTCTCCCCCAGGTCGTTCTCCCATTGTGCTAAAAGATGCAATACTCCCTAACTATGGTCCTAAAACTTTCAAGGTTTTTGTCTATTGGTTGGAGGAAAAAGACCTGGAAAAATAGTAGTAGCAAACTCCTCGGAAAAATCACAACCTGAACCCTACATAAGACTGAAAAACAAGTTGAAGACCTTAAAACAAGATTTGAAAGTGTGGTCCAATGACCTCAGATTAAAAAAAGAAGAAAGAAGATCTACCCTTAAGAAACAATTATCTGATTGGGATTCCAAAGCTGAGATTCAAAATCTTGCCCAATATGAAGTAGATTCCATGGAGTCAAAGGTCGCAGAGCTATACATGCTGATTGCTAAATAATGACCAAGTCAAAGAATTAAAGCAGAAATCAAGACTCAAATGGGCAATCGAAGGGGACGAAAATAGCAGATTTTATCACTCCTATGTAAAGAAAAAACAAAGGAAACATACACTCTTGGGTCTTAGAAGGGATGGTTCATGGCTTAAAGACCCCATCCAAATAAAATCGGCAGTTGTTAACCACTTTAGTTCGCGATTTAAAAAATCCACTCACTTTGGTCCCATTTTCCTAAGCCGGCTCTTCAAGAAGCTAGGGCCACTAGATAACCAAATTTTGGAAGCCCCAGTCACGAAGGACGAAATAAAACAAGTGATATGGAGTTCCGAAGGATCAAAGGCACCATGTCCAGACGGGCTAAATTTCAATTTCATCAAGAAGTTCTGGCACATTCTAAAACCAAATTTTCTAGCTTTCTTTAAATATTTTGATATTTCAAGGAAGTTGGCAAAAGGTTGTAATGCTTCTTTCATTACTTTAATCCCGAAAGTTAAAGATCCCACGGAGTTTTCAGATTACCGACTTATTAGTCTCATTGGTACACTGTGTAAAGTCCTCTCAAAGGTCCTCTCAGCGAGGCTAGCAAGGGTTATTGATAAAGTGATAAATCCAAACCAAATGGCTTTTATCAAAGGAAGACAAATACCAGATGGAAGTCTAGTTTTAGACGAAATTATTTTTCACTCAAAAAAATCAAAATTGCGACTACTCTTTAAAGCAGATTTTGAAAAGGCTTTTGATTCTGTAAGATGGGATTTCTTGGTTAACACTTAACACAAGGTCACAGATGGGTTTTTGGAAGGAAGTGGATAGGTTGGATTAAAGCATGCCTATCATCTGCCTCAATCTCCGGTAAATTAACGGGTCAGCTACAAATGAATTCTCAATGTCAAAAGGGTTGCGGCAGGGTGATCCATTATCTCCTTTCTTATTTCTAATTGTTGTCGAGGCACTCCAGATTTTGATCATAGAGGCTTGTAACAAGAAAATATTCGCAGGCTTGTCTCTAAAAAATGAAGATGTTAACTTATCCTTATCGCAATTCGCGGATGACACCATATTCTTCGAAAAATGGTCAAGATGGAACATTCAATCGCTCATTCATATTCTAAAGTGCTTTGAAGATTCATCAGGGTTAAAGCTAAATCTCAGAAAATGCAACATCTTTGGTATTGGAATCCCTCAAAATGAAGTTATCCGGATGGCTTCTTTAATAGGATTCCAACCAGGCGTTTTCCCTTCCACATATCTTGGACTTCCTTTGGGCAAGTCAATGGCAAGGATTGAAAATTGGAACATGGTACTAGATTCTTTTTCTAAAAAACTGAGCAATTGGAAATGCAAAACTCTTTCTATTGGAAGACGGCTGATATTGACAAAATCGGTTTTGGGTTCTCTCACACTTTATCACTTCTCTCTTTTTCGTGTTCCCACAACGGTAGTGAACAAATTGGAAGCAATAAGACGGAATTCTTTTTGGGGATCATCTGAGGCAGAAAAGAAAATGAAATGGGTAAAGTGAAACCAAGTTCTTGACATGAGAGATGTTGGAGGGCTAGGTATTGGCTCCCTATGTATTGGAAACACTACAAAGTTGTGGTTAGATCCTTGGTTGGCTCACGCGACTTCACTAAAAGATCTCTTCCCTAGGATCTTTGCTCGAGAGAGAGAACAGAGCTGCTTAATAGCTGACCGCTAGATGCTTGTGAATAATACGTGGCAAGGATCTTGGTCATGGTCAAGAAACCTACCGGAAGATTCTTAGAAGAACTACAATACGTGTTGCAAGCATTGTCATCGTTAAAATTGTCACAAAAAAATGACTTTTGGAGCCGGACACTAGCATCAGATGGTGTCTTTTCAGTTACAAAACTTGCGACTTTAATAAGACCTAAAATTCTCTCGATCTCCACGACAATCAAGGAAGACTTCTGGATCAAGTGGCTACCTGGAAAAGTTAATATTTGTGCATGGATATCATTTCAAAATGCCCTCCCTTCTAGGATAAATCTGGAAGAAAGGGGAGTGATAATAGAAGACAAAAGCTGCCCTTTTTTCTCTCAAGAAGATGAATCGTTAGAACATATTTTCTTCAGTTGTCCTAACTCCTAAGGTAAAAGTGATCTGGAAAAAAATCTTTGGCTAGATAAATTTTATACCCTTGCAGTTTGCTTCCTTCCCCGAGTTCTTCATTGCAATAAACTCCTTAGGAAATAAAAATGACATATTCAGAAGATTATTCGATGCCATCAGCTATGTACTCTTTTGGGGTGTATGGAAATGGAGAAACAAGATCATTCATGCGGAGGAGTCAGTAAAAGAATCAATACTACAAGAAGATAACTTCCCCTTAATTCAAAGACGGGCTCGCTTATGGATAGTTTACAGGAACAGGAAAGGTGGTATTACCTGGCCATCTTGGATGGAAGGGTTTGCGGCTTTTTAGTAAATAATTTGTTTAAGTTTGAGTTAGAATTTGGTTTTTGTAGCACTCTAACTCGTTTTGTTAAGCTCCACCTCGGAGCCTTTTGGGTTCCTTCAAGTAAGGAACCGGATGTAATTAAAATAGATGTATCTATCGCTCTTTGCTATTAATACAATTCTAGCCTTCAAAAAAAATGATAAAATGTCAACTCATCACTACTGGCATCATGACTATTAAACCGGAGTGTTTGACTTGACAAGATTGAGAAAAGTCGAGTATAGTTATCAAAATAGACCACCAAGCAAAATGCATTGGCATCTATCACATTAACGTTATTTTAACAAAACCAAGGAAGCATCACATATTTTTAAAACCAAATCATAAGTTAAATACTATACATATAAAAACAGTATTCTTTTAGTTAAGCAGGCATGCTCACTCCGGACGCCCACGGGTACATGAAAACTGGGATGCATTTTCGTTTTATTGTGTATTGCAACTTACTTGAAGAGATTTCATCCCACAGTCCCTATGATTCATGGATACACCCGTGGGTATCCGGATAAAAGATTCTTGATAAAGCGATTACCACAAGCTCAAAGAGACTGGAACATATCGCATATGGGGTTACAGTTCAATCAAAAAGAAGATCTGTCAAGAAGAAGAAAAAAAGTGTTTATTATCCGCATTAAGTTTCAAAACCAATAACCCAAGTATATTCTATGCTTCAATAGTGGTACTTAATGCATACAAACCAATATTGCTAACCTGCAAACTTGTCATAGTTGACTCGGCCGCCTTTTCCCTGCATCTGTTCTCATTTTCTTAACAGGGTTAGCCCAACCAATGCTGGCTCCACTTCCATTTCCCTGTTGACCAATTGTTTGACTTTGACTTGGTCTAGTGTGACCCGGGCTCCTAGTCACACGACCAATGGGTGAGACGGGACCAGCAGACCCGTTCCCAGGTTTCACCACACCAGACTTTTCTCTGTCCTTTCTCTTCTTCTTGCAGATTACAAGCTCACCTGGATGCGTCAACAGTCTAGGTTCTTCCTGAGAATGGGCTGCACCCCTTGTGGTGCTGCTGCTGTTCCCCAACCGTGTTTCTCTAGCAGGGATGGAACCACGGGAAAGTGGCCTTGGGGGAAGACTTGGTTCGGGCTCTGTGTCAACCATCTGCTTGGGTCGCTTGGTTTGACCAACGGGTAGCAACCCTCTAGGAGATGAGGAAGCCATGGAGCTAGAGAACGTGAGTGCACTCCTGGCTTCTCGGAAGTCTGTGTCAGGAAATGCTATCTTCATTATATCGAAAAACAGATCGTGCACCTTCCTTGCTTCGGATCTCACCTGTTCAACAAAATTACTACAATCAGAGATTACAAGGACAAGCTTATTGTACCATGACTCAAGCCGATGACACTGCAGTCATAGGGGAATAGCCCTAACAGCCTAAACTGCTTGCACCAAAACTCAACACAGAACGAAGCAGTTGCACGAAACCAGTGAACTGGGTCAAATCAATTAATATAACTAAAAGGAAAAGAAT
The DNA here is from genome assembly GCA_032274825.1 of Drosophyllum lusitanicum. Taxonomy (NCBI): domain Eukaryota; kingdom Viridiplantae; phylum Streptophyta; class Magnoliopsida; order Caryophyllales; family Drosophyllaceae; genus Drosophyllum; species Drosophyllum lusitanicum. The sequence continues at coordinate 17,925 of JAUEJL010124040.1, read as the reverse complement.
CAAATGGAACTAGCAGGTTGAAAGTAGCCCAAAGTCTATTTCTGGTGCATACAACCTTCTAAATTGTTTTTACTCAAACATATCGATTTTTACCATAATAATATTGTTTCTGTAATTAATTTACAATTACTTATAAAAATTAGAAAAGATGGACAAAAGAGTGTGTGTATCAACAGACCCAGAATGTGTTGACCCATTCCAATTCGAACCCATTTTGACCAAGTACACAGCCTAAACCGACCATCTTACCTACAACCTAGCACTTTATGTCATTAAAAACGAAACCCAAGATACACCCACAAGAATTGTGATAAAGATCTTTACTACTGAGAGTGAAATGGAATCCAGACTTCAAGTTGATATATAACTATTTAATTCTACATAATTGTATCACCAGTATTCAAAAATATTTCAAATTCATTAAGATACTTCATTTTCATTTAAGGGTATTTTAGTCTTCAATACTTCCAAAAAAATCTGTATCAACGGTATTCAAATATATTTCAAATTCATTAAGATCATTAAGATTCTTCATTTTCATTGAAGGGTATTTTAGCTTCAATACTTCCAAATAAATTCAAAAATCTTTCTCATTCACATGTTAAGTCAAAAATCACAGCTTTCATATTACGGATGGATCATTAACTATAGTTATTACCTACAACAGATATTATTTGCTCAGAATAATCATATATTCACATTAAACACAAAATTTATGGGTTATACCTCATGTGAAAATCCAAAATACTGCATTCCACCTTTTAACATAGCCTGTACATCAGCAATCAAATCCATAACTCCACTGTACTCCAGCCGGTCAACACGCAGCTCAATCTTTCGCAAATCAAGAAGACTATTCCCACCAATGCTCCCAGGACTTTCGGTTCTCTTCCATAAACCAGTTAGCAACGGAATAATTTGCAAGCCTTCCTTGTCAATTCTCCGTTGTATCTTGGTGATCACATTTTTGCACTGCAATAAGCATATGATATTTAAGTTTTTTGCAGAACCAACAAAGATTACTAAAGTTCCACAGTGAATTATTAGATACAGCATGACCTGTAGTCAACAAAATAATATCTGACCAGGATCATACTTAGTAAATTACTTCACCAAAAAAATCCAGCAATGGCCAGAGAAATTCATGCAATGACCAATGTGAAACTTGAAACATAGAATAATCAATCCACAACATAATGGGTAGATATAAAAGGAGCACTATCTTTAATAAGGATGATACTGTGGTTGCAAACAAAGAACATGTCAGTTTTACAAAATTCAGGAGTGATACTGTCGTTGCAAACAAAGATTCTTGGGAAAATGCAAAAGGAGCACTATCTTTAATAAGGATGATGGAATTTAAAACTGAGTATAGAGTCTATTTGAATTTACAGTTCCACACTTAAACAAACCGGTAGTTTTTTAGCTTTTTTTCCCTTTCTTCACTTTTACAAGAAATTTTTCTTCATGGCTTCTTGCAACAATAGGCCAAAGCACTCTGGGATTCGCAATCCTACAGATGGTTGTTATAATGCATTTTGAATTTTCCATACCATCATACTTGCCTTTCAGTTGCAAACAGTTCATGCAGTCTACAGAAATTGCGAAATGAACCAAACTTTGCAGGAATTTAAACAAATTTTAACAAAAAGTGTCGATACACTAGCTACTTATGAGAAAAAAAAAGTGTCATACTTAAAAATTGTGCATTTCTCTTTGCAAGATTGATGGTATGTTTGAAAAACAGAACAAGGTATGAAAAACTGCTCCTATTACTGTAATACATACCCTCCTTTGGATAGCCTCAGTCATCATTGTCCCACTTGCATTCTTCACTTTCACATCCGATCTTTCTTTATTTGCAGCATCATGTAAAGGAGCAGATATTGGATTTGTTCTGGTTGGTTTCCCTCCAATTTTCCGGGCAGGCGGAGTTCGCTTAGCCTTCAACACAGGGTTGTCCTGCTCATGCTTGTAATTGTTGCTCTCTTGAACCAACTTTTGGTCAGCCTGAGTCTTGGGATTACGGTCAGGTTGAAAGGGCAGGCGAGAGGAGTCACCACGAAGAAGAGAAGGCCGATCACCAGACTTGTCATCCATCAGCCTCTCCACAGGATTATGCCTTGGTCGAACTCTAACACTACGTTTCCGCTTTATTTTCGGTTGCAAAACATGTTCGTCTTCCCCTTCATCACGTTCATGATTCAAACTACCAGATTGCTGAAGCTCCATATGTGAATCTCCAGACATGGCAATCTCACCGTCCTCTAGATCATCATGCTGGTTGCAAATAACGTGAAATAAAAAGATGTTAGATGCCTAGATGCAAATTAATCTCTTTTTTTTACGTTCTGAGTAGAGGTTGCAATCCCATTTACATATGAATGAGTAACATCGGTTTTCATCTTGTCTGTAATGAGTCTAATGACTAACACCAAAAATATTTTATTATCACTGAAATCGCTGGAGTGTATTTTTAGTGAATAAAACCTGATAAATCATTTTACTCAAAAGAATTAGATTATCTTTGAAATAATCTAGTTTTTGTAACCATCTTTCACACACCAATCATCTATTAGAAAAATAAAAATTTTGGACAGAAAGTGTTTACATTCAAACCCGGCTTGATCTGGACCAAAATTACTTATTTTGACCCATCACACATCCTGCCCAATCCACACATTTTAAATCTCCTAAATCGTCTTATTCAAAAAGTACAACTATATTTGAAATTATTTAATTGTTGTAATCATATTTGACAGCCTAATTAGTTATAAAGAAATTAACATTCTTGTAAAAAAAGTGTCTCGAGTCAACCCACCAAAAAAAACTAGTTTTGACCCCCATAACACAACCCATCCAATCCACCCACTTTGTCACGTCTACTTCTAAAGAAAAGAGAGACATACCAGCCTTCTCGAACGGGGACCTGGCCGCGAATCTAATGCAGAAAGTGACCCGAACTTCTGAGAAGAGCTGGAAGGAATAGCTATAGGTATTACTCGTCGACTACCTGAAGATGAGCCTGAAGAACCCGCTTCTTGAAGCATATGACTGTGTCTAGTAGAACCCGGGGTATGATGATACCTATCAGCAGAAGCAGGAATATCATCTTCTGATTGCCGTTTGTCAACTGCAGGTGTTTTATTAGCGCCAACAGTTTCGTCATCTTCGGAATCCCCAGTTTCTTCCTCTGCATTTACAATCTCTTCAGAGGTAGCTTCGGAGAACTCCTCTATGTCATCATCCAGTTCAGCATAATTTTTAGACACCCGACCCCTTCTTTTCCCAGTAATATCAGAAGGCATTTCGCATGATTCCACACCGATATTATCCGTAAAAAGAATGTTCTTTGGGGGCTTATTAGACATCCGAGAAATAGTAGCATTCACCTCTCGAGTACTAGCACGAAGCCATTGGGGAACTTGCTCGTATCTTGTCATTTCTTCAGCCCAATCATATTCTTCATCCATCTGATCGAAAAGTTCGACTTCTTCCTCACTTCTAGCAATCATTCGGTTGACTTCTTGAAGTGATGGGACATCATGAACCGTTTCTTGATATCTTTCTTCATCACGCAACAATGACTCCAGGGTGGACCGTCTTTCTTCATGAGTCGTTCTCTGGTCGAACCTTCCAGCATTGATAACTTCATCAGCCATATCGATCTTGTATTGTTGGATATTATTTCTTATGAGGCTCTCAATAGATCCTATGTAACGATCCTTACCAGCAAGGTCGTCATCTGAATCGACAGTACCTCCATTCCTAAAATTATCCTCTTTCTCATGACTGGAAACTTTATCAACCACAGCTTCCATGTAAATGACTTTGACTTCTCGTGTTTGACCAATACGATGAGCTCTAGCAACCGCTTGTTCTTCGTTTTTAGGGTTTGGATCGGGATCATATATGACAACTGTATCAGCAGTCTGAAGATTCAGACCACGTCCAGCTGCACGAATGCTAAGCAAAAAGATAAAACAATCAGTATCGGGGCTATTGAAGTCAACAATGGCGGACTCACGGTCTTCCAAACTGGTTGTACCATCGATTCTTCTGTAGACAAGTCGACGCCACTGCAAATACTCCTCCAAGATATCTAGAAGCTTGGTCATTGTACTAAACAGAAGTACTCGATGTCCCGTTCTTTGAAGCTTTATCAGGATTCTATCAAGAACCCATAATTTGCCACATGATTTAACAAGGAAGTCTTTGGAGAGATCATTAAAATATGGGTAATTAAGCAATGGATGGTTGCAAGTTTTCCGGAGCTCCATGCATCTGTTATTCAATGGCTTGAATGTCTTTGCCTGGTACATTGAACTCTTTTGAACCTTACGCTTTTCATCTTCTGGGTCAACTCGAATAGTACCAGTAGCTTTTATCCAATCATATACAGCACCTTGGATTGCTGACATTTTACATCTTAAAATGATGGAGATCTGCAATAATCAGTTTTAAGGTCAGGCCCGTAGAGAATTTATTTTTGTTATAGGACATCTCCCTCAGGGTTGACCTGAAACACTCATTGTCCAAATCTTTTAGCTTTAAAAAATATTAGTATCAAACATTATTACAATATATAATATATGTGTATACACACACATGTTTAATCTAGTACAAAACTTTTGAATAAATTATCTATGAGAATTTCTGCACTAAAAATACATTTTAGACGACTTCTATCCATCCAACCAGTTTCCTTTTAAGCTAAAATACTAGACTTGCCTGTTTGACCCATTCATAAGTAATGGGTTGAAAATGCCAGCTTCATTGATGTACAAAAAAGCATGATTACCTTTGGAGGAAGTGAACCTTCCACATCTTCAACACGACGTCTGAGCATAAAAGGCTCCAAGATTTGATGAAGTCGATGTATGATGATAACTTTTTTCTCGGTCTCAAGCCAATCATCCTCACCATTGTGTGAGACTTCTTTTTGGAAGGGCTGTGAGAACCAGTCATGAAACACTTTGCGATTGTCAAACACTTCTGGAAGCAATAGGTTCAACAAAGACCAGAGTTCTTTAAGATCATTCTGTAGAGAGAAAAAATATGCAACAGTTTTCAACTCAAGTTATTGCTATTAGAATGTATAAGTTGTAAATAAAGGAGTTAAAAGCAATGTATATCACAGCAATGCAAAGGGTAAACAGACCTGTAAGGGTGTCCCTGTGAGGAGAAGCCGCCTCTGGCAGCGGTATTTGTCAAGATCACGAGCTAAAACTGATTCTCTGTCCTTCATTCTTTGTGCTTCATCAATAACTATGTACTTCCAATCAACTCTCGAAAGTTTTGACTTATCATACATGACAAATTCATAGGTTGTCACAAGGACGTTAAATTTCATAGCACACACCTCCTAACATAGTAGAAAAGAAGAATAAAAGGGGCCACTTTAGCACTTTCAAGTGTCTGTTGGAAGCAAAACTTTGAAATGGGATACAAAAAAAGTGGGCAAATCTTACTTGAGAAAACAATTTTGATCGCTGATCCTTGTTACCAACATAGTAAATGCAGGACACATTTGGCAACCAACTATGCAACTCACTCTGCAGAGAATTATAGTTAGAAAAAAATGGAAGATAAAATATAAATAGGAACACCGTCAAGGTTAACCAACCTTCCAGTTAACCAGAACAGCATTTGGAACGATTATAAGATGTGGCCCATAATTGCTTTTGAACTCCATCAGATAAGCAATCAAAGCCATAACCTGGACAGTTTTCCCAAGACCCATTTCGTCAGCCAGTATACCATTCAACTTATTGTTATACAATGAAAGCATCCACTGCAATCCAACCTGGAAGACCAATATATAATATCAATGTTAGGCAATTAACATGGACCAAGCTGACAGAAAATGGTCCGTAGAACCTATTCGTCAAATCAATCCATAATTCAAGTAAAATAATGCATGTATCTGGATGAAGGAACATACAAGCTGATAATCCCGTAAAGTTCCTTTCCTTAGCATGGAGGGCTGCCGTATGACCCTTTCACTAACAGCATGTGCAAGAGTATAATATCTGTTGACAACCATGAAGATTTCAAAGTTATAGTGAAACTTTTTGATAGCTTGTAACTGTTATAATCAACTAATTTAGAAGCTTACTTGCTAACAGAAGAACTATCACGGGGTGCATTCATTTCAGAGAAACGATTTCTTATTAGAACTTCTTCCCTTGCACAAGATGCTGCAGCTCTCACTTCTTCTTCAGATAGACCCTTTAGCAAAAAATAGAAATTTATATACATAAACAAAGAGAAAATATATATGAGATGAAGAATCAATTTCATGTTAAAGTTGATATGTACATACCTGAGCTCTTGCAGCACTGGATGCAGCATTTGCTGCCTCCTCTACCTCCTGTTGGTTCTTAGCAGCTGTAATTTTGCCTCCAAGCTTATTGAGATAATCTTCTGTCTGAGACAAAAATGAAGAGAGAACCTCATATCTCTCAGCAGCTTCGCCAGGTAAACTCGTTTGTTGCTCCAGAAGAATCTCTCTGTACCTCTCCACATCATTATTTTTCAATGCCTCCATTCTTTTACTGCGATCATCGTCCTTTCTCTTTGAGAACTCCCTCAACATCTTCTCATGATATTTAGCAACACCCCTGTTACGGGAAGTCCGTGCATCACGGATTGCCCAGTGAGATTCCAGAAGCTTCTTACGCCACTGAAATATGGATTTCAGCTGTTTCTCTCTAATGGCTCTCTGAGCAGCCTGTACTTGTCTGTTAAGCTCCATACGTTGACGCTCACATAATCGAACAAATTTCCTATATGGTCTATCTGGCATAGCCATTATCTCTTGTTGCTGCTGATCAACTTCATCTCTCACACGTGCCTGTACATCTTGTAATCGAAGTTTCTTTTCTTCAATTTGTAACCTCAAAACAAGATCCGGCCGTATCCTTTTTCTCTCCAAATTCACAGCCAGTAAACCACCTATCTTTTGTAAACTCTCGTTTCTCTTTTTGTTAACCACTTCGATTCCTTCCTCAGCAAGGAGATCCTTTACATCATATGCCAGAGCTAAATTGTTATTATTGTTGAGCATCATACTTGATCCAAAAGCATCATGTTTCCTAGTGAAGAAAGGAAAGTCAAACAGTGGACCATGGTATTTTCTACAAGGACCTGTATCTTTTGTTTGAGGTGAATTTCCTGATTGTGAGACAACAGGTCCTGATGCAACCACTTCTTTACCCTTGTCGGTGCCTACATGACAAGTACTTGGAGTCCCATGTTGTACCTCATGTTCCTGTTTAGTAGGAATTGCTGCTACTGTCTTTCTCTCTTCTTCTTTTGCAGGAAGAGCAACTGATGGAGTTTCCTTTATAACAGTTGTACTTTGTGCATTGGGCATTGAACCTGCATTAGCTTTCTCCTCATAAACTTCTCTGTTTAAATTGTTCACCCCAGGAGACAAAGTCACAGCTTGAAGATCCTTGTTATTGGCATCCACATGACTTCTACCAGCAGGTGCACTGATCTGCTGCAACTGTACTTCAAGGGGAGGCGGTGCAATAGCTTGGAGGAGTTCACGAGGCAGAGTTTTTTCTCCTTTCTGCCATCAAGAAGTCAAAAGAAAGAAATAACAAAAGTGTACAGGAAGAAGAAAGGTATATAGAAAAGTAGTCTGAAATGATTAAACAAACATATGTGCGATATAAATCCAAGTTTAGCATACTTTTATGCGCCTGAAAGCCAGAATTTGGGCTTTAAGAACATGCAGTTGTTGTTTTGTAAAGCCCGGCACTGGTGTTTGTCTTTTCTGAGACGTTAAAGGGTTTTCTGATCCAATATCATTAGATGAAGCTGCAGACTGTGGAGAAGACCTATTCACCTGCTGCCTAGCATGCTGTATTTGCAGAGACTCTGGGCCACTTAACATGTTTTTGCCAAGCAATAAATGATCTGGCGCACCCTGGCTCATGTTAGCAGGTGACTGTGGGGGAGGCATAGAAGACATCCCACCACCGTTAATAGAGGGTTGCCTAGGTGGCAACTGGTTCTCCCTCCCATGAATAGTGAACTGTTGACTTTGACTGGCACTAGCATTGTTGACTAACATGGTATTTGAGGTTGAACCCAGATGGCCAGGTGACATGGCCTGCCTTGCTTTGATAGAGCCCGAATGACCAGATATATCACTACGAGGGGAACTTTCATTTGCCATTTTTGGAGAAGTGACCTGCTGCTTTGACTGTAGGCCCATGTTGCTTTCGTTGACTTTTTGCTGACCAAGTATCCTAGACTGCATCATTGGCATTAGTTGTGCCATTAAATTGGCGTTTTGAGGATGCGAAAGATCAATGTTCCGTTCAAGAGCCATTGCCTGCAGTTGCGCAGCCATTGCTACCTGGTTGTTTGCCATATTATGAATACTTTGTTGAGATTGTGGGGTTTGCATAGGTCTTAAATTATTCCCCGGCACCAACTGGCCAAACGATGTTGGAATAGAAAACTGTTTCTGAATTTGACTTGGACTCTGACTTTGCTCGGAAACTGCTTGCTGGCTTTCCTCCACCTGCTGGCTCACTCCATGGCCAAAATGTTCAGGTGGTTTCTTGGACAATGAAATCTGTGCTTGATTAGCAGCCTGGAATGAGAGGATATCCTGCATTTTTGAATTTCCCATATGCAGATCTTGATCTTTCCCCACCATTCCCATTTTCATTTGTTGCTGGGCTTGCATGCCAGGAGATGACTTCAGTTGGGCTTGTTGGGCTTGTTGAGCATGGAGCGCATATTGCATGTATGCCTGTTGCATAGGATTCATCATGTGTTGATCAAACCCCTGTCTTATATTTTGTCCTTCCTCTTGGCCATGTTGCTGACCTAAGCGCTGCATTTGCATAGACCCAGAACTGGAGGCAGCACCACCTCCTAATACTCCTTGCCGAATTCCAGCTTGATATGCTAACATAGCTTATCTCCCTTCAGGGTTACGAAGTAATTGTTGTTGCAACGACTGCATAAACAATGAACGCAAAATACACTTACAACAAAGAAGCAGAACTGTTTCAAATAAGACATAAATACCCTCACCAATCTAAGATATTTACAAGCTGATAGTTTCCCAAACAAGAAGGCAAGAAGCTTAAATTCTCAAGTCCTCCAAGAAATCAAATGGACATGTAAACAAACGTACATCTATATGATATTAATAAAAAGGACCCATAACATTGCCACCTATCAACTTTTTTGAATATTATGATATACAAAATCAAACACACCAAAGTGAGGTAACAAATAAGGAAACGTCCACTCATTATATTGGAGAACTTGTGCATGTCTTCATAAAGCCTTGTAATCAACTAAAGGAACATACGCTAATATGATTATGGAAAATCCTGCATCTGGCCCCTCTAACTTGTCATTAAATGCAACACATGATCCTCCAAAATTAGTGTTCTATAAGGTTCTGTAATTCGCTATTTAAAGTGCGTGTGCATATCATCATAAAGCCTTGTACATGTAAAGGAACATATTAGTTCTTAGTTTAATTATCGTTTTCCTCTATGAAACATTTAAATCTTTATCACTGAACTTTTCAAGAATACAAGTGATGTTCTGTTAGGTTGTCTAACTAGTTTTAGAATAGAAGGTGATCCATATGTACTGCTGAGCAGTGAGCCAAGCAACCAATTCATACTACAAAGAACGAAGCATGATTGCAAGAGACTGGAATACCATAAAAAACCGGTAATACGTGCTTATGCTGCATCCTCATTATAAGTCAAGTATCATATATTTTCCGTATGCTTAACGCACCAGTTAAATTACTTTTCTTTAAACTTTAAAGAACAACGTAACATATCAAAGATAGAGAAAGAAATGGAATGCAAAACCGATAATGAAAATTCATGCAAACCTTAAAATTTGAAATCCTTTCTTACAAGTACAAATATATATATATATATATATAGTGAAAAGTTCATTTGAGAACCGTTTTTATTGCGAGAACAACGAGAACCAATATTAGCCATCCAATTCCCCCTCCTTCGATTGGATTGACCACCCATAAATTCCTTACATGCACCCTGCCACACCCAATCCCCCCACGCTCTTCATTCATGAATTCCATCATCCAAAATGAACGGCTAAGATTGGTTCTCGCGGTTCTCGCAATAAAAACGGTTCTCAAAAGAACCTTCCCCTGTGTGTGTGTGTATATATCAGAACATAAAAAAAGACAGTTTGTACGAGTACAGAAAAATATCACACTAAATTGGAACATAGTAAAATATTACAATACCAAAACTAATGATAGTTAGCCCATTATTAGTCCCATGTACCCGTTTCCAGCATTAAACTAAGAGAGGCAAGGTAAATACTAGACGAAACTCGGTTTGTAACCACAAAAAAATATGTGTACACCTCTAACACCAATCCAATTTTAACAGTTTTGACCAAACAAACAAGAAAAGACAAAGTAAAGATAAATTCATAAACTGAAAGGTTAATGGTGCACAAATCAATCATTCTGAGTGCCCGAAAACATGATTACAGAGATTGCATTCAGTAATTAATCAAGTGATCAAATCAACACAATAAGATAACCTTACCTGCCTTTGCTGCTGCTGTTGTAGTTGCTGTTGATGCTTCATCGGATCAAATCCCAAATGGGGCTGCGACACTGCCGATGACGAAGAAGACGGCGATGCAGATGAGGACGGTGGTCCGGGCACCATGTTCCGCCCATGGCCACCTCCTCCCTGCTGAGCCCCGCCACCAGATTGCATGCAAATAGTGTACGACAATTTCTAAATTTTGAAAAATAAAGGGGGAAAAAATAAATTGCAGAACGTAAAAATCGAACACCGTAATTAATCCAAATCCTTGCAAATTAAAACCGCTGTCGTTTAACCCCTGACGATCCCGCTCAACGGCCACTTTCTCTCTCTAGAAATACTTAAAATTTTCCTTTCCCGAAAAAAAATCGAAAATTTTGCAGAATATCAGAAATTGTTTTTATTTCTTTGGGCACAAATCAGATCGTGTGGGCCACTAGTGCGATGGATCTTGAAGACGGCGAGCCACCGAAGTTACCGGAAGAATCATCTGATTTGCACACAGGCTTTCTCTCTTTCTCTCTCACCTAGTGGTGTGTGGGGTTTTCACGCCCAATTGCTTTTGCGATTTCAGCAGTCAAACCCTAGAACCGTCTCTTTTTTACCCCAAATATTTCTATATGTTTTGCGTGTGAGAGGTGTTTATTATATGGCTTCATCAGGTTTTCTGTTTAGGTGGGTCCCGCGATTTTTTGCTTAACCCATGGTCGGTTGCATCAACTCTAGTTACATTACTCAAGGTCCCATCACTATTAATCTGTTACATCATCTCATCCATCTCACACAACTAATGTCTTTTCATGTACTAGATCATTAGTATCCATAATGGACTTATCCTATCAAACTCATTACCACATCAACATCTATATCATTTCTCACTTTCAACCCTCTCTAATTCACAAACCTCCACATTCAGCCCTATTGAACCCTACATCAAATATTAATAAAAAATATATATTAAATAAGAGAAGAAAAAAAAAGGAGGAACCCGCTACGGGTTCGGCAGCTAGCCGTCCACCCAACCTGAGCCAACCCTACCACCAACGATGGTGTTCCAGGCTGGTAGAGGAGCCAACCAGTGCTGGTTGGCCCTCCGATGCGCCTGGTCTTATACAGTGTCACATTATCTTTTCCTTACATCCTTTCCTCAACCTGTAAACCTCAGTATCTCACATGTGTCCCGCACAATCTTCTCTAATGGCCCATTCTCGAGTTATTTTTAAGAAGAGGATAAGGAAAAAGATGAAACATTAAGTTCTTAAGTTTTTTTAAGAAGAGAAGGAAAAGGTTTTGAGAGATTAGGAGGGATAATTTTACTATTTTTATGTCCTAAAACTTTCTAGTAATATTAGTAATGTAGAAAATTAGTGATAAGTTAATGATGTTGATATAACTATTAGTGTTAGTGATATACATTTAGAAAATTGATATATCTTCATATTTTTTCCTTCTACTCACCACAAGATGACATGTGGAATACACTAATTCTCTTTTCTCACTTCCTCAATTAATTTTAACACTTGTATTGATCTTATAAGTAAGAGAATAAATAAAAGAAAAAAGTAAAAAGATATATATCGATTCTCATACATTTATACTTTCATTAACTCAAAATAACCAATGAAAAATAAATTACTAATCTGTAATTTTTTATTTATTATTACTTAACCTTACTAAAACGGCCACTAGATTTTAAATTTGCATATCTACGACAATGTTGAGAGTTGAGACAATCAAACTTGCAAAACCTCACTTGGTGATATTGGTCATTTATGTTCGTTTTTTGGATTAATGTATCTTCCTTCATTTATAAAATACTCAAATATATATTTTTCTCCCAAAAAAAATATATCCTATTTAAAAGATAATCAAATCCATTTACTTTTACGTCTTTCATTTTTTATTTCTCGGTTGATTTCACCATGGACTCTACGCTCTCCCAAAGTCAAACAGAAATATAAGTATCAAATATATCATTAATTAATAAGGGTGTGTTCGGCGAAACTAACTAGGGTTAAGACGGAAACTTAAGACTGAAATTGGAGATTATATTGATTAAAACAATGTTTGGTATATAAGTTGGAACTGGAGCTGAAAATGTAAAATTACGTAAAAGGTCATATGAATCGTAAAATACAACTTCCATTTTCCTTCGGATTCGGATGGTTCTATTACCTTAACATGTCCATCTTTCCGTCCCCACTACAAGCAAATTGGTTTTGCTCCCGTGGATCTGCTGTTAGTCTGTTACCACAAGTGGGTATGGATCTTTAAATCTAAGAAAGGAAAAAATATTGAGAAGGAAAGCATCAAAATCCGGTTACATAGGGTTAGAGAGGATAATAACATTCGGTTAGAGAGGATAATAACATTCGGTTACATAGTGGTAGCATGGTAATATAGCCTAATCATAATCTCGATCCTAATTACATAAGCTACTTTTATAAGAGATTGTGTTTTTAATAATCTCTTGAAAATTTTACACCAGAATGAGCCTAGAAACTTAAGATTGTAAAAACGAGAATCTCAAGCCCAATAATCATCATAATCCCTGTGCTAAACACACCCTAACTAGATTAGATAACCTAAAATCTAGAATCGGTAACTTATCTCTTATTCACTTTTTTAACGGCGAGAGAATAATAAAATATTAAGAAGGCAAAAAGACAAGCAAGTTGATAAAGAGAAAGTTACAAACAAAATAAAGGATTAGAGTACCATTGTAACCATCTATTGATAAATTACACTTTGTTGCCCTATTTTTGAACCAATGATATGATAAAGCTCAAAGCTAACCCGCAAACAATTGCTCCTGGTTTGTTTATGTGATGAGAAGATTTTCCCATTACAAATCTTTCACACAAGCCATAAATAGACAACCCTCGTAAGATCATCAAAAGCCTAATTTTAGATCAAAAGCCCATTCAAAGAGCTTAGAGACATTGTTAATAATCTTATTTCTATTTATGGGTTGTATATATATTTACATATTAACTTATACCTGCTAAAATGGAATTAAGTTTGATTGTCAGTATCTCTCACTCACCTTTTTATTATATTTCGTACACATATTTGGAGTCAATGAAATAATTTGATTTTGACTAAACACTATAACATGTTCAATACATTTCATTCTATTTGATGACTTTAACGTCCAATGTTTATTCCTATAATTAATGAAAAAGTTTACTAGTTAATAAATAATTAAATAGAAGGCTTACACTTAAGTAGAAAATTATATATTTTCTTGACACAATAAATAGCACACCATCCATCATCCGTAATCTGTGGCATTTAAATTTACCTTCTAACAATAGAATCTCTCCTAAATATTAAAAAAATAATAATAAACAAAAAATCCGACCTGCCGGATTCGAACCAGCGACCTAAGGATACCAGCGGTTTACAACTACAGTCCTCCGCTCTACCAACTGAGCTAAGGTCGGTTTGTATATAGTTTTCGTTAATTTCTTTTTTATACTTATTATTGTTATTATTTTTTTTTTTGTTAAACTATGATTTAATTTAGTACTGATATTTAGACACATTTAGAGTAATTTATAATATTTATTGCTTGTAGAAAAATCAGTAGGTGATCACACATTAACTAACCGTATGTTAGCCTCTTAATTGGATAGGTCAACATTCACAATTATGTCTCCTTAGCTGTCTACGCTCTATACTTCTAACTGATTATTTCGCGTTCATTGTTTTTTATAACCTAAAAGTTGATCTATAAAGCAACGGTGGATTCCGAAAAGAATTTACTTTTCTCAAAACGTGATTAATCACGTATGTTTACCGGTCCTTGTATGCTTGTAATCAATCTGTATATGGATTACATGCTTATAATCGATATACATAGAAAATATGACTGCTTCTCTTTATAATGGATCGTGGAGTGCATGTCCGTTTCCATTGATGATGTTCGGTTACAACAATCATTACCATATTCATGATCGTGGACTTTATGCTTATTTTATTTCATAATCAAGGCAATTTGTTTCATGATTGTGCTTGTTTTTGTTTCGTAATCACGCCTCTTTGTAATCGATATGTTATTCATGACCATATGCTTATATTTTGTTTCATGATCATGGGTGTTTGTGTTGAAGACATTAAACTAGTTCGGTCTATGTCAGGACTTAAAGCTGTGTTGGCGTGGACAATATGAGACTGGCCCAGTTAAGACTACGCGCATTCGACCCACAAAATGGTGTTGGTTGTGTAGGTTGGGAACCAACACCATCGCCCCCCTCGATGGGGGGTTGTTGGTTATAGTGGTATGGGTTCACCATCACGTACCCTATCCCCTCTTTCTCTCATCACATTTATTTTCTCTCTATTTATGTACTCCCTCATTTTTATTATTTATTTGTAAATTAAAAGGAGTGGTCTGATAGATGTAGGGTTTGTGGGATAGAATATTAGAATAAAATGGTAGGAAAAAGTGATATGACGCTGATGTAGCAATAAAAAATATGAGATGGATGATGATGGTCTAATACATGAAGCCCACAAATATCTTCCTCTTTCGCATCATGTTTCATATTATATATATATATATGTGTGTGTGTGTGTGTGTTTTTTTTTTTTACCGTAACGTCCCAAATTTATTTTTTTTCATAACACTTCATTCATAAATAAATATTGATAAAGTAAATGCGTGGCAATTGTTAATTAAAATAACTACACAACATTCTTTAAATTACATCCCTCATAATTGTTTGTCACTGAAATTATTAATATTAAAACTGGATCATTAAAGCCGGGGAAGCATTTGGTAATGAGCTATCAACGCCGAACTGGAGCCCAACCATGGTCATCCCCTGAAAAGAGTTAAAACAACAACTGTAAGCCCACGGCTTAGCGAGTATACTACTTGCAAACCAATTAGTTCTTATGATGACTCATAACTCAAACCCACTACCATAGTAAGTGGTCTCGTCATACCCATCTATTAGGACGGTCTCATCTCACATGTTGTCGTCACAACGGTCTAACATTCCCGACACCGAAGTGCTGGTCTCGTACCCAACATTGAAGTGTTGGTCTCGTACCCGTTACCGAAGTAAACGGTCTACTCATACCCTTCACCGCAGTGAACGGTCTAGTCATACCCGTTACCGAAGTAAACGGTCTACTCTTACCCGCTACCGAAGTACGCGGTCTAATCATGTTCATCTCATAACTCATAACTATTCACGTATCTATATGCGTTCATTCATATTCGTAGTCTATTTAGATCGTAAGTGAGAATACTCACCTGTCGGCAGTTCTTGTCACACGGTTCTTAATTTATACTTTACTTGCGATTACCCCTCAATTGACCGTCACCTGATCCAAGTCCAAAAGGTCAAATCCTGGTACTAGTCTCTTGCTCACTTACACAACTCCCATAAGTCGGATGGATGTATATATATGTGTAAAAGTCGCATGGATATCTACATGAGTAAGTCGCATGGGTACCTATACTCCATATGAAAGTCGCATGGACTATATATATATATATAACTAGGTGAAAGTCGCATGAACAAGTATATATGTCTAGGTGAAAGTCGCATGGCCATATACATCTATGTGAAAGTCGCATGAACAAGTATATATGTCTAGGTGAAAGTCGCATGGCTACATGTGGCTATATGAAAGTCGCATAAAGATATGTACAAGTTCATATGAAAGTCGCATGGATGTATGTGCATGTCTATGTGAAAGTCGCATGGCTACATGTCTTCCCTGTCAGTTCATTGTTAAAAAAAAACAGACTCCATAGCCAAGATTAAGCTTTCTCAAAACTCAGTCAAATAAACTCATTCTTGTTGCAAATCATTTCTCCACTTATATAAATCTTTCCTTTTAACACAGACTTGTATTTCATCAAGAAATAAGAGATCTAGTCTCACCCATTTTTCCCAGTTCATTCAAACCATAACCAGTAACCCAGAACTCAACATTAACTAAGAAATCACCTCTTAACAAGACAAAATGGTTATCTACAACATTTCAATAAGGTGAGGAACATTACCTGCTGTTTTCCTTGATAATTCTTAAGTTCCAAAAAGATCCTGGCTCCCTTCTTCCTCTGTTCTTCGAGAGCAGCACACAACCCACACACACTCTTTGAATGAATGGAACATTGATTTGATTGTTAGTGTTAGGGGATGTGCCCTAATTCCCTATTTATACCCATATGCATACACCTTGTGGGGCCTAAGCCCAATTCACCTTCTCAAGCCCAAATCCACTACTAAAACTCTCATTAGTTTAAACATACAAGCCCAAACAACTTTAATAAATTTCCCACTCATCATTATATAGCCAAAGTCACAATAAATATCCCAATAAAATACTTTTTATTAAATTTCAAAATTCGGGTATTACATATACAGAGAAAGAAAAGTTCAAACATGAGCTGTTTTCGTGCGAAAACTATTTGTAACATTATAATTGACTCATTAATATGAGTATTTTGATCATTTATATATTTACCAAATCATGAATTGTATCCAGGTGGACCGAGATTAATGGGTGAGACTTAATTTTTTCTAAAATATCTCTCATTAATGAATCATTAATAAACTCTTACAATTATTAGTCATTGATTTATTTTAATCAAGGGTCAACATTGATTCTCGCAGTTCTCACACACCACAAGAAAATGATTTTTTTGCGACACCGTTTTCCTCTTGTGACTACGTGTAAAATTTGCGACGACATTTGAAATTTTGTGACAAAATGTCATCTCTAATAACGCGCGGGAAATTTTCCATCCCAATCGTGAAGTCCATAATTTTTTTCTTTCAAAAAAAAATATAGCAAGATCAGTCTCAAATTAAAGAACATAATTTTCTTGTTATTTTGGTATAGTATTCATATACTAAAAACTTTGTGTTATTTTGGTATAATTTAGGTTATAGATTTGTAGTTAATAGTTAATATTAATTTGACAATGAGTTTGATCCAACCAAATATGAGTTGCACATGTGCACCTATCTACATCTGTGCTTGCAAAAACTAGGTGCACGTGTGCATATCTTTGGAGACCTGTGTTGAAAAAACCTAGTAATATCCACATGTGCACCTATCGAGACCTGTGCTGAAAAAAAACTGGCAAACATGATTTTTTTTTTCTTCAAAAAATATAGCAAGATTGGTGTTAGTCCTATGTTCAGAAAAGTTAGATTTGATGAGACAAACCATAGATATGTATAGATGATAGGTTAAATATTAGGAATTATGTAAGTCTGTTGTAGACTGACTAGTCAGCGTACAAACAGATATAGAGTTTTCTATGTAAGTACTAGATAACTCAGTGACTTCTAAGCTGAGATAGGTT
>JAUEJL010124029.1:0-11677 GCA_032274825.1 Drosophyllum lusitanicum | reverse complement strand
ATGGTGATGACAATATCAAAACTTTTTACGTAGTTTTCTTTTCTTGCTATTAAAAAAAAGTAGTCTATCACATTGGTGCGGCTTTACTAGCAAATCTAGATTTTTTGGGATTTTGTTTTCTCTGCATTAAATAACAACTTTAAAAACAAGATACATATAATAACAAAACATGACAAATTGAATAAATTTTCAAAAGTTAAACCTTATATGTATATATGGTTATATGCAAGGCCTAAGGAGGCATATATGCATACTCATCTTAACCATTTCATGGATTTATTTTATAGATCTTAATATTTTATAAAATAGAATTAATCGTTGTATGATTGTAAGCATCATTAATTAATTGGCTAGCATGGAAACTATAAAGAAAAAAAAAGTATGATTGTAAGCATCATTAATTAATTGGCTAGCATGGAAACTATAAAGAAAAAAAAAGATCGAAAATGGGGAAACATGATATAGATAAACAAAAACATAGATATTATGATGATGAGACGGGATCGTATGCGAACCCCCTAAGTCGTTCGCAATTTGCGAACCCACACCAATATTCACAATTTGCAAGTCAAATGTTGTGGGCTGAATGTAGAATATATATTAATTTATTTTTATTATTATTATTATTATTATTATTATTATTATTATTATTATTATTATTTGGGTGTAAATATAAGATGCAGTGATTTTATGTTAGATGCAATGATTTTATGCTAGATGCAGTGGTTTTTAAAACAAGATGTATTGGTTCTTAAATAAGAATCCACCGATTAATTCGTGCACGATAGACTAGTTTTAAGAGAACTCCATGTTTTTTAGATAGTATGCAATAATTTTAAGTTGGATGCAATGATTTTATAGACTAGATGCAGTGTTCCTAAAGTACTTATTTTAGAAACCGTTTTTATTGGATCCTCACCCTATATATAGGGGAAGGTTCATTTAAGAACTGTTTTTATATATCATTGCATCTCGGCTAATAAACACTGCATCTTGTAAAAAAAATTACTGCATCTTGTGAAAATTGAAGGCCTCACGTCATGCGGTGTGCTCCAAGACGTGGAGTCCAACCGCCATTTTTCCACGACATGGAGCCGTTCGCATGGTGCGAACGTTCCTATTTGATCTAGGTTATATATATATATATATATATATATATATATACATATATATATATATATATACATATATATATGGAAAAGTTTAAACAAGAACTGTTTTTCATACGAGAACTGTTTGTAACATTATTAATAACTCATTAACAGTGGTATTTTTGTCATTTATATATTTTTTCAACGGTGAATTGTGTTCAAGTGGGCCGTCGACACACATAAACACCGAAACACAGACATAGAATCGCACATTCATTGAAACATACACACATAAACACACACACACACATAGAATCACACACGCGTACTACACACACACACTGAAACACACACACATAGTCACACGTATAACACACTTACAGAAACACACACACACACACACACAAAAGAGGGGAAATGTGGCGAGATGTGGGTCAACAGCGGCGATAAGCGTGCAACAAAGGCTGGCGTGCGGCAGAGCGGCGTCGTCTCAAGAGATATTGAAGCAGTATGCAAAGTGATCAAAGACTGAACTGATTTAGGATTTATTTTAGAAGCTTCAGCGGCAACAAGAGGTATTAGCGGCGACAGTTGAAATTTTGGGTGGGAAAGATACACGGTATTTTTTGAAGACAATAACGTTGAGATCTTTAGCGGCAACATGTAGCCCGCCTAACTGCATGTCGCCGCTAAAGCTTACGTCACCGCTATTGCCCTCTTTTGTTGTAGTGGTCATTAATGTGCGAGACTTGATTTAACCAAAATACCCCTCATTAATGAATCATGGATGAGCCAATAATTAGTTATTAATGAGCTAATCATTAGTCGTTAATTTATTAGCCATAGATTTATTTTAATCAAGAGCCAGAATTGGTTTTCGCAGTTCTTGTACGAAAAATAGTTTTTATTTGAACATTCTCATATATATATATATATATATATGTGTGTGTGTGTGTGTGTGTGTGTGTGTGTGATACATGGTTGGGTTTAAAAAACGATAAATATTAAACATTAACAAAATGATATTAAATAATTATAAAATATAAACAAATGGGAATTTAAAATGAATGACGACAAACGGCATCAACACCCAAAACAAGGGAGGAAGCACCGACACGAGGGGAGGGTAGACGTGACGGCAGATCGTGGTATCATGATAAGAAAAAAACATAATTGTATTTTTTGTATAAGTTATTAATCATTAATGTAACAATTAGGGGCAATAAGATCAAGATTTTATCAGCTAAAACTAAAAAGAATTTAAAATGTTTAGAAAATATTTTAAAATGATAAAACTAAAAATTTGGTTAAATATGATATTTTGATTATTATAAAGGGTAAATATGATCTTTGTAAACTAAGGTGGACAAATTCGATATTTAATAGTTTAGAAAAGGCATATATGAATTTCTCTTTAAAGTTTTGATTCAATTTAAAGACAGAATCCAATTTTGATTCAAAAAAGTCAAAATTAAAATTCATTTTTTACTAAAATAGATGGTCAAAATTGTACAATTAAAATTAATTTGTTAAATAAAAAGCTATAATCGTATAATAAATTTAATCCAAATTAGCCTTTTATTTAGGGAGAATTTCATTCATATCCTTATAAACTTCTCTAATTACGTATATATCCTTGTAAACATTGAAATTACGTATATATCCTTACAAAACCTATAAACTCACAAATATACCCAAACACTTAATTTAATAATAAATTTTCAATTTAAAATCTAAAATAAATAAATAAATATTATCCTAATTTGATTTCTTGATATTAAAAATGTAATTGATTTGTGAGATTACAAGATTACCCTTCTGCTATATGTACATAGATTGAACTGTACACATGACCCATCGATTAAACTGTGTACAACAAACTCACATACCCAAATCAAAGCACCCATCGATCGATTCAACCTACCCATCAAAACCCAGCACCCATCGATCGATTCAACCTACCCATCGAAACCCAAATCAAAGCACTACCGATCGATTGAAGCTTGATTTGAAGGAGATATGGTCGAGTTCAGGTGCGATGGCGATGGGTGAACAAAGTCCGATTCAGGTGCGATGGTGATGGGTAAAGTACAGTTGGTTCAGGTGCGATAGCGATCGGTGAAGTACCGTCGCTTAAGGTTCTATTGAACCCTAAAATCACTAAGGTACCGATCGATGAACAAAGTAAGCGTGAGACGATCGCGACAATCTATGCTTGATCAGAGGATGCTAATTCGACCGAGGATGCTTAAACAGAGCTATGGTTCAATTGAACCCTAATTTCACTAAAATACAGATTCGACAATTGCTGCTTGAATTATATGTATGGATCGAGATAGACTTTTTACTAGCAGCCTACTTGACATCAACATAATTAAGTATTGTTTCAATGTTTATGCATTGCAGACTATTTCATAATTGAGCTACATATTTGCTCATATTTTTATGCATTGTAGACTGTTGCAAATGGGTATTTGGGTCTGCTTCATAGTTTCCTTGCAGCTAATTGAGCTACATATTTGCTCATATGTTAATGCATTGTAGACTGTTTCATCATAGTATGGGTATCTGGGTGTGCTTCATAGTATGGGTGGGCTGCAAATGAGTATTGGGTGTGCTTCAAATGAGTATTGGTGAATTGGTGATTAAGTCTTATGCAAATGACTGAACTGTGCACATTCAAACTCACACACCCAATTCAAGTTTGGGTTCTTGGGCAATTCAGTTGCAAGTAACATGATCTCATCAACTAACATACATCAAATGGGTCATGAATGTATTTATTTTTTGTTTTACTAGTTGGGTCCCTAAGCCTGTTTAGGGTCCCCTTAGGTTGGTATTATGCTTCCAGCTATGGTTTCCCCTTAAGGCATGTATTGGGTGGGTTTCAATAGACTGCTATGTGTTCTTTTATTTTATTTTTATTAATAAAAGTTAATGGATCCATATTGTTAAGCAAGTAGCTATTATGAGTTTGTATGTAAGGTCTATAACAAGATCCATTTTCGAATTCCTTACACCATAAAATAGAATAAACAGAATTCATTACATGACTAAATAAAACCACCAAATTCATGTTCATTACATAGCAAGAATAAACCACCAATTTCATGTTCATTACAAAATGAAGTCAACAAGTTTACATAACTAAATAAAACCACTAGCTTTTAACATTGAGTTCTCGCTTGCAATCATCCGCCTTCATTAGTGTGTTCTTTTTCGCCCTCTGAAATATAAACAATCATTAGGATTATATAATTTTTTTTGAAATTACTTACTGAATAAAACAAAGTATTAATCGACAATTAATTAACCTTTTACTAGTTAATGTTTCATGAGAACCTTGAGGTGTATTAGAAAATGGTGCCGGATTCTTGCATATCCGCTCATGGTGTCCATATGTACCACAACGTGGACACCTATGTCTTTTTCTAGGCTCATCAGACGCAACGATTCTATTCTTTTTCGGTCTTCCAGGCGGGCGTTTGATAATTGGTGGGTATATTTTATCACTTGTTTGTATATGCTCCCATTGCTCTTTCCCGGGCATCAGAGCGATTTCCAATGCGTAAGGTAGCTGCTTTATATTTTTCAACAGTGAAGTACATATCAACATATTTATCCCATTCAACTCCCCTTGTGAAAGCAATAAAAGCCGCTGCATGGACACAAGGAACACCCCTAACTTGCCAAATTCGACAACTGCACGTCCTCTCATCAAGTAGAACCTTCCAACGTTTTTCTTTATACTTCACTTCGGCTCAATTGTCGCTGCTTCTAGAAACTTGGAATTCACCCAAGTTCTACTTGAAAAAAAATAAACAATATTAGTAAATATCTTTCTTTTTATAATTCAAATTAAATAAAAAGTTTACACCAATGTTTAGTACAACTTGCCTTAGATATTCTCTTGAGATATTTCCTAGGACTAGGAACTAATGCACCCCTCCATTTGGTCACAATCTTCTTTTTCTTATCAAAGCGTTCCATAATCTTTTCTCTTATGCCATCGAGAAGATCAAGAACTGGTTTATAGCGCATTTCACCAATCCAGTAGTTAAAAGTTTCAGAAATATTGTTATTAATGTAATCACACTTGACGGTTGTGCCAAACGTGCTTCTTCTCCAAATTTTCTTCTGGTTCTGATTTAGATCTGCAATTGCTTCTCCACATACACTAGAAATTTCACTTAATAATCTATTATGCTTACTAATATTGCAGGTATTTGCAGCACCACACAGTTTTAACATGAAGAAATCACCTCGAAAATGTTTCTTGAAGTTGCTATATATGTGTCTCATGCATTCTCGATGCTCAACGTTTGGATAGACCTATGTGATAGTTACCTCCAACCCTTTTTGCATGTCTGAGGATATTACAAGACCGTTTGGTGTGCCGATCACTTTTTTTAGCGACTCAAGGAACCAAGTCCATGATTTTGTGTTCTCTGATTCAAGCACGACAGATGCTACCGGATACATGCCATTGTTACCATCAATACTCGTGGCAGAAGCTAGTACACCATTGAATTTCCCTTTCAAATGACAAGCATCCAACCCAATATAAGGGCGACAACCAACAAGAAACCCTTTAAAGCAAGCTGATAATGATATAAAAAACCGTAGAAAATATTTCTTGTCATCTTTTGTCTCGAAATCAATTTCAACCACACTTCCTTGGTTTCTTTTTTGTATTTTCTCTTTGAAATAATCAATTTTCAAGAAAGAGTCATACAAGTTGCCATATATATCATTGTAAGCTTGTTCTTTCCCTCTAAAGACTCTCATATACGGTACATTAACATTGTAGGTTTTCATAAGCCAATTCTTGAGTTCGACACAAAATACATCCCCATCAGATTTCAGCTTGTTGGTGACAACATCAGCAATCCATCCTCGAGAGGCATGCTTATTACCACACTTGTTGCTTCGAGTACAAGAATGTGTATCCACAAATTTCTTCACATACAAAATTGTATATAAAAAACAATCAATAATGTTTACAAAACAGCCACGTTAAAAAATCTATTATCTCTTAAATCATATACTTACTTCAAAAGTAACTCCATCTTGAGTAAGAGAACCATGAATTCTCCACTCACATGCTTTATCATCACAACATGCTGTAAGTCGTGTTTGATCACTTTTCTCAATGACATATTCAAACTCATGAGTTAATGCGTAATGATTTAAAGCTCTTCTAAAAGAAACCACGTTTGGAAATTTCGAATGAAGTTTCATGGTTGTACTCTTCTTACTATATCCATAAGTTTCACAATCGTAATTCAAAAACTCATTTTCATTATCAGTACTATGACGACTATGGTAACTATCTTCACTTGGACAATTTGAGTCCAAATCATTTTCATTATCAGATTCATCATTAACTTCATGTTGATCACTATAACAAAAACTATACTTGAGTTAATCTAAGGATCTACACCACTAGATAAATGCATAATACGTAAAATAAACTTTTATACCTTTGTTGGATAAACTTATCCGTAGTCACATAAATTGTTACTTCTTTCTCCTCCTTGTACATGTTAAGCATCATCATGAAGTTCTCATGAGAGTCAAGTTGAATAAAAGATTGTTCTTTTGAATACTTATCAACAAAAAGTATTGACAAGACAAGATCATTCCTTGATGGATCATGCTTCTTGACCTCTTCAACTAAATCGCTCAAATTATATGAATCTGTGTCCATGTAGATAGATTTTCGAAAGCCAAAACAATATACTTTCCTACATGAGTTTTTGGCTAAACGAAAGAAGCCTCCATATTTCAGTTTAAGCTTGTAATCTAATGCTACTTGCCTGATAATCATAATGAAATAGGAAAACATGAATTGAAATTAAATAATTACTAAAAATAGAGATCTTGTTAATAATGCACATATGAGCCTTATAATTATCATACAAACTTACTCAACTATCGTGATTGGACCATTATCTCCCATCTTAGTGTTGAAGAGTCACATATAGGTATATCATTCATATCATCCATGTTCACTAGGCTGTAAATTTATTTAAAATAACATAATTTTATATTACCTTGAAACACATAAATCCAGATTACTTTTAATCACAATTTCAAATTACTATACTTTGAATAATCTAAACTCTAATGATGGATTCCAACTATATGTCGTAACAAGAAACACAAAATCGAAACCCACACAAAGCAAATTGATTTCAATATATTGTAGAACACTTCATGAGGAATATAAAGACATCAGATTACTCAAAGCAAATTCGTTTCAATATATTGTAGAACATAAATCATAAGGAGAGATTGATATGAGACTACAAACGTACACATAGCTGTAGCAGATAATTATCTAAATAAAAGAAGCATGATACTTGCCAACGACAAACAACAGATTGAAACAAATATATCCTTGAAAACAATAATTAAATTCAACAACAGCTTCTATCCAATGAAGCAATTTCAAATATATCCTTGCATAAAAAAAGAACTTTTCAACAGATTAGTTTCCAAAACCCACATTGGCTTATATGAAACAAAAAAACTAGCTGTTATTCAACTGAAATACTGAAAAACAAAAAATACGTCCGTATTCTTACTTGATATATTCGAATGAGTCTTCGACTAAGGAAGGAGATGAATCTGTATATTCGATTGAATCTTCAACTGAGGAAGGAGATACTGAATCTTCGACTGAATTTGTATATTTGACTGAGGAAGGAGATACTGAATCTTCGAGATGAATCTGTATACTGAATCTTTGACTGAGGAAGGAGATGAATCTATATATTAGTCTCGAAATCGATACTTGATAATCAGTTTGATTCAACTGATTTATCGAATTGCCATACGTAAGAGACGAAGCTTCAATCGTAATTAGTGATGAATCAGTTTTGGTTCTCCTAAGAATATGAAACGGTAGTAGATACGTGAGATATGGATAGTGATTATGGGAAGGAATTCAAATGGGTATTTTTGTAATTTTAGCAAGAAATCAAATTAGGATAATATTTATTTTTGTTTTTCGGATTTTAAATTGAAAAATTATTATTAAATTAAGTGTTTGGGTATATTTGTGAGTTTATAGGTTTTGTAAGGGTATATACGTAATTCCAATGTTTACAAGGATATATACAGAATTAGAGAAGTTTCTAAGGATATGAATGAAATTCTCCCTTTTATTTATATTAGAAGATATGTGTGTACATGGTACACGGTTGTTTTCGTTGTGTCGAAATAAACACCAAATTTCATATCCACTTTCCTGTGTTTTGCCCTGTAAATTTCTAAAAATTATGAATATGAACGATTTTCAGAATTACAAGTGAAGAAGAGGAAGGTCACGTGATGGGCTCTTAATGTTGAACTAAATAACAACGGACTAATAATTGCTAATGTGTTGAATCAAGTGGTGATTTACGAGAGCAAATTAAAAGTGTGTTTAAGAAGCTCATGAATGTGTACCTACTTATCAAAGGGCTTAATTATAGCCTAGGGATATCTGATGTTGTAGAGTGATGTCCCCTTTTAAGTGATTATGAGTTCAAGTCCCGTTGTGGACAATGAAGTAGATTTAGAGACAGGTTTTGTGTGTATTTTTATGACAAGTTCATGGCTTGATTATTAAGAAGAAAAGAGATAGTGTGTGTATGTTTAGGTGTCACAAAAGAATATGTTATGGATGTGTGCATGCAACTTAGTCACTAAAGAAATGGTAATTGTCATAAAAAGATTGGATATGTGAGTGTATGGTTAAGTGACACTAAAAGATCTATAATTGTGTATGCAAAGTCGGTAATGAGTAGAATTGCGTATGAAGATAGAAAGAGGCTAGATACGATTACAAATACGGGCATGTGTGGGTACATATATATATATATATATATATATATATATATATATATAATAATATCGTATATGTGCAAGAAGAATATAATAGGATTAAATATACCTTCGGGAGTAAAAATGATAAGTTTCACGAGTATTGGTTATATCAATTATAAGAAGAATGAAAATGAGAGTTACTCTCATAGCTTGGAGAATGACTCTCAAAATTATACCAATGACTCTTTAACTTGGTGAAAATAGGGAGATATAATGATAAGTGTCTTACAACTATGTACGTAAACCGGATCTATTAATGTAAGTAAACAGGACTGTATGTTGATTGTATGTTTAATAATTTTCAGTTTTAGTTACTATGTAAATTAGGTGAGTTTCACTAACCTGTATATTATGTTCATGTATGTATGTATGTTTTATATGTGAATGGAATGAAATGCCTCATTCCCGTAAGGGTTGAGGAGAAAGGAATGCCTCGTATTAAAGAGAAATCCCTGTTAGTGAGAAGAAAGGAATGCCTCTTGTTGAGGAGAAAGCCTCGTCTCGTGAGAGACCAGGGGAAAGAGACTTGTTCCATCCTTACGAGGGACAGGGGTCCATTGTACGTGCCTATATGATCATGTATGATATAATGTGCTCGTAGTGCATGCTCACTATGTGTTTCCGTTTACCCCGTTGTTTACTCTTTTTAGGGTTTTTTATGCCCTTCGAGGAAGGTTAAAAGAACGGCCTTAGTCTTAGTGTTAGTAGTGTACGGCACAAGAGATTTTTAAACAGAGTTACAATGTATAGTTATAATTAATTGGTTTAAATACTATTTTTAGAATGAACGCGATATTTATATTAATTCGGTATTTGTTTCTAAAATTCTGTATTTAAAGAGAAAAAATGGGCACGTGTTGCAAATTCTTCCATTTTTGGTTTGTTTAGTTATAACACGTGTATCACTATTTTGCATACTGAAGTAGAGAGGTTGAAAGGTGTATAGTTTTTTTCGTTTTTTTTAACAGTAGAACACACGCAAACGCTAATATATTTCTAAATCTACATATTTTGTTCATAGCGGGATTTGAACCCATGACTATAGGTCATGGAGAACACCTTTCAATAACACCTTGATACCAATAAGCTACAAGCCCTTTGGTTGAAAGGTGTATAGTTTTAGTTTGAAAAATGAGTGAAAGATGAGAGAAAAGTGATTTAACACTGATACAAAAATCAAAAATGAACGCAAGAAATAAAAACCACACCAATAATCGTAATCGTAATATGTATGAACTCTGAATATGTATAAAAGATTAGTGTTATGTATATATCGTCTTCTATTTATTTATGAAGTTGAATTTTATGTGAAAATTCACACTGTTACAGAATATTTTCTTGGTTTAATTCATATCTATGTTTGTTTTGTATAAAACAAGGATCTCACTTCTTGTAAATTTAATTAAGAAAAATGTTTGCTGTTAAATAGAATCATTTAACGTTGAATGTTGAATTATTCAGTGTGTTTGATTGACTTTTCTGAATGTAGACAGTGCTGAATGAAACGGAATAACACTGCTGAATGATTATACCTTAAAATTCATTACGAATCATTAAGCACCAACTATTTTATTCTAATCCATTTTCTTTCATACGTTGCCTTGTTAAACAATTACATTTTATAATGTAATAGATCAATATTAAGGTTAAAATAGTAATTTGCATCATTCAGATTATTCATTCAAAATTCTAAACAACATATCATATTCAGAGAAAGTTTTATACAGAGCCTTTGAATTATTCAGAACATGAAATCATTCAATAGTTAATCATTTTATTTTAAGAAACAGTCTCCAACAATTGTGAATCAGACAGACGATGTAAGTTCTTAAAGTTTTTCTAATCAACAAAAATAGGATTAAAAAAGTTTTTATATTTTATCTGTACTTAATCCGGTGAAGTCAAAGTAAAGCCGATATTAATGTATTTCTAGATAAATACGTCAAAACTATTGGAGTGGGCTGACCATACCTATGTGGAAGTCTCCATCGCGTCGTGGAGAAAGAAAATACCACATCTTGGCAGTGTGGTGGATGGCTGAGTGGTGGCTACCGCGTAAAAAATGGAAGCGTGGCGTGGTTGGTTTTGTGGGCCATCACTCTCACAATCTTGTTTTTTTAAATTATTTTATTTGGTTTTGATTGGTAGTGAGTA
Organism: Drosophyllum lusitanicum; assembly: GCA_032274825.1. Lineage (NCBI taxonomy): Eukaryota > Viridiplantae > Streptophyta > Magnoliopsida > Caryophyllales > Drosophyllaceae > Drosophyllum > Drosophyllum lusitanicum. The sequence goes on along the minus strand of JAUEJL010124029.1, from coordinate 557 downwards.
TTAGCTAAGTCCCAAAATTTGATGTGGTAAGAAGTAACTATCACGGGGTTGAGTTGTGAAAGAAAAAAATTGATATGACGGTGTGGTGGTTGTGATGAGGAGTAACCACTCCTCCCACTCTCACAAATTGTACATGTAGAGTTACCATATTTCTACTTAAATATTCAACTTTTTATTAACGTTTGGGTAAGATATGGCTTAAACATAAACTTTGCGTATAAAACTAGTTAAATTCTAAACTCTTAATGAATATCTGAATCTCTAAACGGCTAAACTTGTTACAATTAATTGTTTTAGTCACTCGGTCTGCAATAACACGTTACTAAACTTTTAAAAAACAGTTTAATCCGTAACATGATCTCATAAACGTTTTAATCCGTAAACTAATACCAACTTGTAACACCCCGATTTTGTGGGTATTATCTTTGAGCCTTTAGTACAAGTGAATATAGAGGAAATTAAAACTTTTATTCATAATATTTTAATACAGAGCTTATTACATTAGCGGAAATGCGTAAAATAATATTACAAAAGTTCTAATTTATTGAAAAGTAATA
>JAUEJL010124018.1:0-11677 GCA_032274825.1 Drosophyllum lusitanicum | reverse complement strand
TCATTTAAACGGTTTCGGTTCGGTTACGGTTTTGGCCAAAAAAATAAAAAAACCGAATAAACCGAACCGTTTAAACCGAATAAACCGAAAACCGAACCGATGAACACCCCTAATTTCAAGGTCAACAGATACAACTTTGACATGTATACCATCTCGAAGTTATAATTATTAATCTGTGAATGGCCAAATTTATTATGAATTTCTCACATCATGCTACTTATTAGCTGATATTTTCTATCATGGTATGTGAAGGCCACAGGTGGAGGGGCATTTAAATTTGCAGATCTTTTTAAAGAGAAGCTTGGTATTAGTCTTGACAAGGTAGACGAAATGAGTAGCCTTGTATCAGGAGCAAATTTTCTGTTAAAGGTGAGATTTTTACACTACATGGAAAATTATGACATATAATAAATATTCAATTTTCCTTCAAATACATGAAAATAGTTCCCATCATAAGATACTTGCAATATACCCACTTGTCTATAATTCTTTTTTCCTTCTATAGTTCTATGCATCTGTCTTACATTTATACTTATGCAAATTTACTCTTGTGAGCCTATTGAATGCATCTAACTTTCTTCATTCAAGTATATCATATCTCTCTGATCTGTAGCCCATATATTCATTGTTTCTTTTTTTAATATCTCTAGTTAAATTTGTGGTTGTTTCCTTCCCTTGTAATAAACAAAGTTACACGTATACATGGTATTGTTTTGGCTCTTTGGGGACTGCATTACTTTTATGCTTCAATTGGCTTTTCGTTTCAATCATTAACTTTTAGATATAATGTGCCATTGTGCTATGAGATAATTAGGATGTTTTTTGCATCTTAATGAGTCTAGGAGGGATGTAGTATCTGACTTGATTAAATGTAATGTTTGTTAATTGCTATTATTTTTCTCATCTTAATGAGCGCATTTTCTTGGCACACTTGACTTCTTTTGTTTTTAAGCTTCTTGTTTTTACTTACAAGTGAGTTTTTGCCTTTTTGACCATGGTACACCATAACTTAAAGCCTACTAGTCTACAGGGTGGGATTTACAGCTATCATTAGAAATGTTGAAATGTTTGGAATTTGAAGTTCACTACATGATATTAAATTTATCTTTCAGCTTTATCAAATAGTGTTGTTAAAAATAGTTAAGAAGTTCTGATGATCAAAATGGCAACTCTTTGCTATTCAAATTATCCATTTCGAACACTTATCAAAGAATCATTTTGCATTTAGCACCAATTGCAGAACGAACATATATTTTTAACACTTACACATATGAGAAACTATTTAACCTCAGGATTACAGACTTACAGTTGAACAAGCAGTGTCAAGAGAACTTCAATAGCATGATTTGCAATAGATCTTGCATAGACCAACAATTCATCTATACAAGCCATGTAGCACGGTTGAGACTCGCTACTGAGTAATATGGACCTATCTGATACTAATAACTCTACAAATATGAAAAACTCTGTCACTAATAGGCTGCAGATATTCTACCAAAGATGAGCAAGCTTGTTACTATTGTATCTTGTGCATTTACTAATTTTGTCTGTTTTATTTCCATGTTTGCTCCTGTGTGATTAAGATAGACTTTAACCAAAAGGCCTTTGCCCCAGTGGTATAAGTATTTCCCTACATCCTTGCGGTTGTGGGTTGAAGTCTTGTTGTATATATAGTTTCCGCCTTTACCAGTGCCATGTTCAGTTTTGCTTGTGCCACCTTGTTCAATGTTTTGCTTATGCCACCTTGTTCAATGTTTTGCTTCTATTTCATTATCTTTTTCTTTGCCTTTTAGGAAACTTGATTATTAATTTAAACTTTCTTCTGAATAGGCAGTGCCATCTGAAGCATTCACATATGTGAATGGCCAGAGGAATTATATGCAGATTGACAACAACGATCTATATCCATATCTACTAGTAAATATTGGATCTGGTGTAAGCATGATAAAGGTAATTTCAGCATTCATTATGGTTAATACTGTTTTTATTAACAGTTTCGGTAAATGTTCAACTTCTTGAAGAGCTGACACTGCTGGTTTTATTCACGATTTCACGTCCTTTTCTTTTAAGAATTTCATCTTTTTCGTATTTTCTGAAGTTAATACTATTAAAATGGGTTGAGTTTTCATTATGATGTTTTAGGTTGATGGAGACGGTAAGTTCGAACGAGTCAGTGGAACTAGTGTAGGTGGAGGCACTTTTTGGGGTTTGGGGAAGCTTTTAACCAAGTGTAAGAGGTTAGTCGCTTTATTAAGCTAAATTTCTGGGTTTTGTTAACTGACAATCCTTCTCTTTTAGAAAATTTTAATGTAAGTTCCACTTCAGTTTTGATGATTTGCTGGAGATGAGTCATCAGGGAAACAATAGAGTGATTGATATGCTTGTTGGGGATATCTATGGTGGAATGGACTACCTGAAGGTATCCGGATCAAATTATTTATATCATGTGTTGTTCTAGTTATTTTTTTCTCCTGAACATATAATTGAAAATTTTGAATTTCATTTTTCTTCAACAGGAAACACAGTATCATTACTTGTAATTATTGTTATACCTTGCAGGTCGAAAGTCGTGTTTTTTTCTTTTTGCTTTTTAAGTTGCATAAATGACAGTTTGTTTTGACAAAAAAAAGAGATTAAATATATCATTACGTGGTTGATAATGTCTAGGCATCTGTTGGTTTAGTTTCTTCAGGGCAATGACGATTTTGTGTAGTTCCCCATATTATTTTTATGCATCATTAGTGATTTTCTTGCAACTTGGGAACAGATTGGGCTTTCATCAACAGCAATTGCATCTAGCTTCGGGAAGGCAGTATCAGAAAACAAAGAGCTTGAAGAATACAAGCCTGAAGATGTGGCAAGGTCCCTCTTGAGAATGATCTCCAACAATATAGGACAGGTGAATTATATTATGTCATTAAACTTTTTTTATCCACACAGTGCTCAAGGCACATGACAGGGTGGAAAGGATTTCTAAGTGAATTCCAGGAAGAAGAAGGTCCTACAGAAACCTTTGGTGTCAACTCTCATGGTAAAACGTCACACACACATACAACAAATATGTGCTTTCTTGTTGACACCTTACAATTTCACATACTTGAAAATCACCATCTCTTGATGTTATCTATATGTATGCAATCTTGGTTACAGGTCAATATAGCTATTTTTTGTGCGGGTCAAGACATGTAAAGTCTGGTTGTCCTGAGAATTTATGTATAACTTAATTGTCAAATATGGTCACAAAACATAGTTATTCAAAATTTTATTATTTGTTTCGTAAAAATGGTTCTGGAGGTTTTATGGATTAAGAATACACTTTGGGTGACTTATGACCCGTTTGACCGGTTTCCTTTTAGCTAATATTTTCTGTTTGACTTGTTAGAGATAAAATATAACCCGAATAATCGTCAAGTTAATTATTGTCAGCGACCGTCTCTTTTTGCTATATTTAATTGAGTTCAAGGCAGGGTGTGTGTTCATGTTGATGAATATTTGTTTTTTGATATCTTATGCTCTTTTTAGATTGCCTACTTGAATGCACTTCGATTTGATCTGAAGAAAATATTCTTTGGGGGCTTTTTTATACGGGGTCATGCTTACACCATGGACACAATATCTGTGGCAGTCGATTTCTGGTAATAACAGATCTACAGTACATTACTACTTTCTCTTTTTCATGCTATGTCTGCTTACAAACACCAATGCTAAGGTTTTACTATGCAATTAATGGCCTTTACAACTTGGCTGTATTGCTAAAAGAATTTATGTAATTCCATCATGTTCTCATTTCGTAGACAAAGAAACTAATAATGACGTGTTATTAGAACCTTAATCCCTCACCACAATATATAGCGTAGGGTTGCAAATGGAAATATGGAAACCCGTATATTTTTCTGAATCTGTATCCAAATTAAATGGTCTATGCTCGTGCTATTACAAATGGACATTTATGTGGTCACTGCCATATCCACATCTGAAAGTAGCATATTTGGATACAGATTACTTTTTTTGACAGTAAAGAAAAATCTATAGCATTGCTCATATTATTCAACACAATTGTTAATCATTACTCCATTAGGCTAGCGGTAACAACATTGGTGATGCATGTATGTTGGATAACGAGTCAAAATGTGTCATTTTAGTGCGGGTTTAAACGGGTTGGGTCAGGTCCGCCTGCAAACCTATATCTTCCCATTTCAAGAAATAGTTATATGTTAAACATGATTGCTACGCCTTATACTATTAGCGTAAGAATCTTAGTTTTTAAGCAAAGCAATTTATGAATGTTTATGCTTAAGCATACATTTTAGACGACTTTTAACCTATTTGACATGTTCATCTATGTGAGTTTGTTTTGGAAAGGCGTGTTCATCTATTTGAGTTGGTAGTCTTTTTAGCTTTTTTGTTTTAAATATTTAAGAGGTGTGAGATAAAACACAGCCATTTTTTCCAGGTCCAAAGGCGAGGCAAAGGCAATGTTTTTGAGGCATGAGGGGTTCCTAGGGGCGTTAGGAGCGTTCATGAACTATCAGCTTGTGGAAGAATTCCCAAATCTCATGGGAGAAAAGAACAGTAACCCGATCGTGGGGGAATCGACTGATAATGGAATTATCGAGTGCTATGTACAGGCTAGCTGTTGAAGAAAAGGATATACAAGTCTTTGTTGTCTATTATTATTTAGCAGAGATCAAAGGTAGATGATGTTTAAGTTTTTCATTTTGTGTGTCCTGTTTATAATACATGTGATAGTGGGTCCTATATTAATTTAAACGTTCCTAGTATGTAGAGGGAAAAAAAGGATGGGAGGTGGGGGGTATTGTATTGTTAAGTTCTCTAATTTTTATTGAGAGGAAAGGGATAGAAGGGAAGAGAAGAAGCTGGAAGGGAAGGAAAGGAAATGAAAGAACAGGATTGTGATTTTCTTGACTTTGGAAGGAAAGAAAATAACATATCATTTTTAACATTTTTACCCTACTAAAGACTTGAAACATATTTACCTAATTACTTTTAACTGTTTTCTTATTTCCGTTGAGCAATAACAAAGGGGAATGGTTAAATAGACACCATAAGTTAACTAAAAGGGCACTCTTATCCTAATTATTCATCTTTTAATTGATGTTATAAGACACACATAACCACTTTCTAATAATCTTGTTATTTTATTTTAAATATTATTTTCTTTAATTTTTTAATTATTTATTTTATTATTTTAATTTTTTTAAATATGATTTATTTTAATATTTCAGTTTTGTCTTTTTTTAGTATAATTTGTTTTAATATTTAAATTGTCTATTACAACATAAATTATGTTTATGTCCCTCCGGTGATAATTTTTGTTTCATCATGCTATTGCTTTGGGTTTATTCGGATTTTTATAGTTATCTGTGATTCTCCAACCACTTCAAGGGCACACGAAGCCATCTTATTTTCAGTCAAAAATAAAAATAACGGACTAAGTAATAGAAAGTGATTAGAGATGTCTTAAAAGTTAAAACATATATATATAAATATGACATTATTTAGAAAGTGGCGATGTCTATATAAATGCTCTAGGTTTATCCGGATTTGTTATTACTTACATGAAAAACCATTTAATTAAAATTTAGAAGAAAATATAGTAAGGTACTCGCGTAATGCGGCGACGACGAATATAGAATGCCCGAAATAAGTTTTGAAGATATTAAGTTTTTAAAAACAATATGACGCACTATAAAACCATACTAAAATTACATGCTAAGATTTGAAGATATTAATTTTTTTACCAATATGTGTTGCTTTAAAATTTGATTATAGTTGGTAATGTCATTCATCGTCTTCTTTAAAATAATTTAAAATTAAATAAAAACGTAACTTATATTCTAGAATGAAAATTCAAAATTGTATTTTTATTTAATACTAGCGTAATAAATTATGGGTTATAGAAGAAAGAAATTTGCATTCCATATATACATATTGTATATTTGAATTTTCATTTATTGGTGCATTAAAAATACATTCAAGAGGGGAATAATTGTAATCTCATCTTTTTTAAAATTAAAAGTTTCAAAATAATTAAATACTTTATAAAGAGTATAGATATGTGACATGTACACGTGGATAGGTGGATATTAAACAAATCACATGAATAATATATCAAATAAATCTCTCACATGAATATAAAAAGTAATGGCATGTAAATCAATACATAAAAACATAAATCGCTAAGTTCAATTTATTTAAATATGTGATATGTACATGTGAAGCAGATGAAGAATACTGGGTTTTCTTTCTTTTACCATGTAGAATAGGAAGAGCCTGGGGCAAATAAGTAATTTCGACACTTAAAAATCTTGAGAACAAGCTTTTTTATACTATTCTTAGAATTCTTTCCCTTCCCTCCAATAAAATAGCTTGAGAATAGGGTGTTAATGCATTTATGTTGATGTACTTGACACTTGAGGTGTTAACAATGGGATTTTGAAGTATAGTTATAGAGATGGTGAAATTTGACTTCAAAACCGGAAACTAATAGAATTCGGTCAGATTAGGGTAAGCATTTCGGATATGAGTATGGTGTAAAATTTCAGTTTTTGCTAAAGTTTGGGCATGATAGATGCCCAAATTGGTGTCCCAAAATCCACGTAGGGGAACGGAATGGAGAAGAGGACTGATTTTTATTTAGTGAATTAGGACGGGGCATTCTAATCCCGTCGTTGCCATTTATATTTTAACCTATTTTTAATTTCAGATAATAGACTTTGGTTTTTGATTATATAAAACTACAGACTATAGTTATATACTTAAGCATTTAAAATTCAAGAGTTAATTACAAAAAATGGTTCATGTGGTTGTCACTGATTTTCACTTTTGATCCTTTAACTTCAAAAATTACAAAAATAGTCACTGTGGTTGTAGTTTTGTTTCACTTTCGGTCCTTTAGCCTAACCACCCTTAAGTTCTACCATTAAAAGCCCACATGTGCCTTGCACATGAGGGTATTTTGGTCAATTTGAAGGCACATGAGGGTATTTTGATCAATTTATCTGTTATCCATATTAACAAACACTACTAACCCTAATTCATTATTTAATAGTATCTTTTTTTATCAAATTACTAACCCTCTTCTCTACTCCATCTCTCTCTCTCTCACTCTCTCTCTCTCTCATAAACACAGCAACTTGAAGTGGTTTTGTAGACTCACCACCACCACCAGCCTTCAATTCTACCATCGTGCCAACGTGGTTGTCTTTAACAATGCTGCCGCCACCACCACCATGTTTATTTTTTTACTATTAGATTCTTTTAAAAGTAATTAATAACCCAGTTATTATCCAAATTCTTTCATTAATTTCAAGCTCAAATTAAACAAATTTATAATCCATTCTACAACATGATTAACCCTCAATATCTAACAAAGATTAATCATTTTTATCAAGAAAAAATCGAACCAGATTAATCATTTTCAACTCAAAAAAAATTAAGCAAAAGTAGTGCATTGATATTATTCATTTCATCTAGATATTATACATTGACCAAGAAAACACACATGAACCAAGAAGAAATAACATATGGTCTTACACACATGAGAATAAAAGGGAAAAGATTTTGGATGTGTGATGTGTTGGAATTAGATAAGTTAAGTATACACACCAATAACATATGGCAGTCAGATCCAATGGTTGTTCAGTTACTCGAAGACGGTGGTGATGGTGGTTCGGTTAACCGGCGACAGTGGTGGTGATGTTTCAAATCTGACAAAATGGTGGTTCATATTTGCGACGGTCATTCAAGAATAGAGGCTATAGAGGGCAGTGGTGATGGTGGTTCAGATCTACGGCGGTAGTTCAAGAATAGACGCTAGAGGGCGGTGGTGATAGTAGTTCAGATCTACGATGGTCGTTCAAGGATGGTTGTTCAGAACCGACGAGATCGTGGTTCAAGGATGGTGGTGATGGTGGTCACATCTGGGCTGGCAGTGGCGACCTCGAAGGGGGTCGGTGGTGGTCGGTCTACAGGTGGCGGCGCTGCTCATTCTACAAAGGGCGGCGGTGGTTGGTCTTCATAAGAAGGGGGACGGTCGTCGTTCTACAAAGGGCGGTAGTGGTTTGTCTAAAGAAGGCGGTGGTGGTCGGGCCTACAGAGGGAGGCTGTGATTTTAGAGTCAGAATAAGAGAGATTTGAGGGAGAGAGATCTGTTTAAAAATATGAGATAAAAAAACAAAAAGGGTGAGATAATTGTGTTTGGTAACAAGAATTAGTTTAAATGGATCAAAATACCCTCGTGTGCAAGGCACATGGGGGCTTTTAACGGTAGAACTTAACAGTGGTTAGGCTAAAGGACCGAAAATGAAACAAAACGACACCACAGTGATTATTTTCATAATTTTTAAAGTTAAAAAACCAAAAGTGAAAATCAGTGACAACCACATGGACCATTTTTGTAATTAACTCAGAATTCAATTACATAAAACTAAAACCATCTAACATTGTATTACATATTTAATTACAAATCTTACGATTAACCGCGTATAAAATCTTTATACCGTGTTCTTGAATTTTACATTGGAGAGAAGAAAAAAGAATTTTAAAAATAAACAAAATGAATTGGATAGTCTTTTGAAATAGAGAAATGATTAGAAAGAAAACTTTTGATTAATTTTCTCTCAAAACTTTTTTAAAGGAAATGAAATAAAATTTTTATGATTTTTCATTATTAATAAACTATCTTCACTTATAACTAAGGCCTTTCGTATGGCTTAACCGGATTGTGTTGCCATTGGTTCAATTGGGTTTTATGGGGAATACCTGTACACACCCCCATTTACCTAATTAACTTGAAGCCATAGGCTCCCACAACTCGATCGTTCCTCCCCCTCTCTTTTCTCTACCTTTATCTTCTTCTCTTGTGACTCTTTCATTTTTTCTCTTTTAAATAATAAATATAAAATAAAATAAAATAAAAGTATGTAAGATTGAAAAAGGTTATACTAACTTTTAAGCTAGAAAGAGGAAATGAAGAGGAAGATAATGTGAAGCTATTTGACAAGAGGGAAAAAAATCCTTTTGGGTTAACATACAGATGGTCTAATAATTTTTAATAATAAAAGTAATATTGTAAAATAACTCTTTCTTGTAACCTTTCTTTGTAAGCAATATGAAAATATTTTTCTTTCACTTCTAATTTTTCCCTTTTCAACTGAGATTATCATCTATCCAATAATCCAAGTCGCAAAATTATCTAAGTACAAAATGTCACTAAACCACCCTGTCTAAGTCACAATTTCATTAAATACTTATATATACGCAGCAAAATTATAAAATGCAGAAACAACACAGAATGACAGAAATATAAATCACGTATACCAGATGCATGCTTTTATCCAAAAGATATATTTTTAATTTCCAAAAACATACCTTGATAACCTATCAATCAAAGTCTCCAAAATCTTCTCTGTCAATTGATTTATATGTATAGCTAGAACCACTTATCTGGCTATAATGCTTTCACACTCACGAGCACTTAAATGAGTAAATGAGAAATTACTAACATACCTCTCATTTTAATTATTTGTAAGTATGGAAGAACCTATCTTAGGTGCTGCTAGAAATATACATCCTATCCCCTAAAACTAACAAGTAAATTAATTTTGCTTTTATGGATATCCGAGTTTTTAGAATGTTAATATTCGAATCCAAATACAGATATCCGAATTTCAAATACCTGGATTTTCGAGTCTCTAAATTTTTGGATAATCTGGATTGGATTTTTCAATTGAAACTTATAATCTAGATATTTTGAACACCCCTAGTTCACATAATGGCTGAAATCAGAATTCTTAATTCCTTTTATATCCCTTCTCTAATGGATCTTAAAATTCCTCCACATAATTAACAGGGTTAATATCCTCTCATGTTGTGGTCAAACATGACCCATCATGTTCATATGTTTCTTTATAGGACCTACTTTCATATTTATAAGAGAACATGATGAGTCATGTTTGAAGTTAGCCCAAACAACAATCTTAACCCTAATTAACAACAATATTTTGGAATTAATTTCAAATTACCCAAAGCCCTTTCTTCCGCGTCAACCTTCGAAGTTAGTTTCCTATTGTTGTACATCTCACAAACGTCGTTGTATCTGTTCGTCACATTGATCCCCACTATTGAATGGTTTTTGTTATTTTTAATGGCACCTAGGGTTATTGTGGTGTTTAATGATGGCTACAAAATCTTCACTCATCGATGCGACAACCATTTCTACAATGGTTCGATGTGATCAGGGTTCCTATTGGTGACCTGGTGTTAGTGGTCGGCGAATGATTGGGTTCAATTTTTACTTTTATATTTGTTCTTGTTCCACACAGGGGCGTCTCATAGAGTTTGGAGGCCCTGTGTAAAGTGAAAAAATGGGCCCCTTATATATACACATATAAGCAAAAATGCACTAATACTATGATATTTATTATATCAAAAACTAAAACAAAGAAATGTAGTAAAATAGTTTATCCTATATTTACATGAATCGTAAAGTTCCCTTAGCATTAGTGAAAACAAAGTTATGAATCAACTCTTCATAATCAATACTCTCCAAGATATCGTTCTTAATAGTTATCATTGCCAATCCATTAAACCTTACTTGTGACATTTTGAAAACTTAAGTTTTGAAAACTTTTTCTACAAATGCAACAGTTACCAGAATAGTCAACAAGACTCTATAAACAATAATTGCATTGGGAAGACAATCAACTTCTTACAAAGTATTTTAAGACATCGGTAGGTTTGATAGTTTCCCTGGGTTAAAACGTGTCAAGTGGATTCAACTCCATATAAATTTCATTTGCATCAAGATTTGATCGTCCATCATACTTAAGTGCGGGTTCAAGATGACTACAACATGACTTAAGATCTTTATCATCAAACTCCTTCAACTTTTTAGTAAACAAAAAACCAAATATTTTTTCATACTCTTTGTACCGTTCAAATCTGGTTTTAGGAGAAGCACTAGCTTGATCAACAATATATAAAAAATAATAAACTCTATTATTCTCCTGAGCTGAAAATAAGACATCTTAATCACTTTGGTTCTCATCAAATTATTTTTTTCTACGAGTCTGACGCCTCTGAGAAAATACTAGATCAATATTCATTTCAATGACAAGTTCTTTAGCATTATCAATAGCCTTAGATGACCATGCTTCTCTACCCTCCTTGAAGTATTCGATCAACATGTTCACTTTTTTAATATATTAATCAAAACACAGGCTTTCTAAAATTTTTGTTTTTTAAATTGTGAACTTTGAAAAATTGTAATATATATATATATATATATACTAGCATCATACCCGTGCAATGCTGTGGTGGTGAATAGTTTTTGTTTTGCAACATGTGGCTTCAAGAATGTAATGATATGTTACTCGCACGATTCAAAGTCACAAAAAGTTTTTTTTCAACTTTATGTCCGGTTTTTTCAAATTTTCTTTAATTATTTGAATCAACTATTTTATCAATTTTATAAATAAATTATAAAAGATATTAAAATAAGCAAAAAGACTTAGACCCTGTTTGTTTCGCGGTATTTTCTGGGATTGGGATTTCAAATCCTAAGAAATCATGTGTTTGTTTGGAAAAAAGGTAAAGGATTTCAAATGATAGGATTTCCTTGAAATCCTACCAATTGCTTTAGACATGAGATTTT
>JAUEJL010124007.1:0-11679 GCA_032274825.1 Drosophyllum lusitanicum | reverse complement strand
CATGAAAATCAAGTTATTTGACCGAAAATATAATTTGATTTTTTTCTTCCAAAAATGGGTCGACACGAAAACACGACTCGAACCGAACACGAATTAAGTGACACGACACGAAACTAAACTGGGTCGAAAATGGATCGACACGAAAATGGTTGACACGAACACGACACGAACAATTTAACACGAACACGACCCGAATTGCCAGGCCTAAGTAATACCCTCCACCAGTTTTTGAAAAAAAAAAAAACCTTGCCCAATGGGTAAAAACCACACTGGTCTTGCGCCATAGTAGTATGTATAGTAAATGATTATTGTGCATGAATCATCTTTTATTTCATAAAACTGAATATATTTAGTGAGAGTTTTATGAAATATGGATAGTAAACCTTATTAATTGAGATATGGGTATTATAATTTCTCATAATTATTTGACATATATATCAAACCATTCAAAATGTAGTGTATAGTAAATGAAAGTTGGTTTATTTTTTACTTTTAGAATCTTCGAAACACACCAGTAAATCTTATCCGGCAGTACACGTTCCTTTAGCCGTTGTACCATTCACTGAATCTGTTTTAAAGGAACAATGTCTAACACGACCATCCCCCCTCCACCAACGTTATTTTGTCTTCTAGTCTTATCTTCTACTCTTTGCGTAAGTCATTGTAACTTACGTATTTGATTAATAAAATCAAATATTTTCCGAACAAATACATCTTCGGTATTTATAACAATTAATTTTCGTAACACTCAATAAAGTTTTTTTTTTTTTTTTTACATATGTGAACTTCATATGATCAATGAACCTACTTTATGATTATAAGACAGGGCTACTGGAATACACAAGACAACCCTGCAACAATACATCACTAAGATGATACAAAAAATACTTCATCCATGTCTTATAGGACACCCTCAATGATTATGTTACATGACCATCAACAAGCAGCAGGCCTACCATCCTTCCTTGGATCACTTACTGCAGTAAGCATCCCTTTCAAAACCTCTTTATGCTTATAAGACAGTCTTCTGTTCTTGATTGGGTTCTTTAATGATTGAACAATAAGTTGACTCACTGCACCTCCTGATTTTGACTCCAATACATGACCCCTCTCTTTCAAGAATTGCTTTCGGTCATCAGAAAGCTCGATATGGTCACCGTCAATCACTGTCCAGTTTTCGTAGTATACCACATTCGGCATCAACTGCGTACACCACACAGATATAAAACAAGGGAAAGAAATTAAAGACAGAAAGACAAATGAACGAGTCGCTTCGAATGTCACCTATTCGTATTTTTATGCATAAACAAAGTCATATCGATTACTGTCCGTTTTGACCCGTTACCCAACTTGTCTTTATAATACATTTAGTTTTAAGGGTAAAGGAACTCTGCATCTATGGGTAGTCAATACAAGTTAGTACCATCTATTTACTCACATTTGTGTGAGTTTTCTGTCAAACAAAACTAAAATTAGGGGAGAAAAGTGAACAAGAAATAAAAAGCACCTTGTGGTAGACTCTTGGAGATTGAACAGCATGTAAAGGCTCCATTCCAAGGATAAAATGGTTGAGAAAGACCTGTATAACTGCTGGAATTATGTACATCCCACCACTTCCTCCAATTACCCCAGCCAATTGATCACCCTGTCAAAAAAGTTTTGAGTCAATCTTTGACTTTTTTAGGTCAGCATAAGATCTCCTAAAACTGATAACTTTTTAAAAAACTTATATTTTTTAGACCATAATGTTCTATATTCCTAGTACTCATGAACTTTTCCAGATATCATGAGAAAACACAGCTAATTCAAGTTTGGAAAGTCTCTTGGTTGACTTCCATAGTCAAATGCAAGTTTGACTGTTGTTATTTAGGTTTATCACACTAAGATATAACTTACTTTCATTTTCTGTCATTGTATAAACTAACAAATTTTTAATTTTTTACCCATGTATGAAGATAACCATTGATAGTAGGTAAAATGATGATATGACATGTCATTAAGAAGTAAGAACCATCAGTTTAATCCAACTTTAGAAGGTTATTTAAGTTAAAATTTGGTTTAAGTCTATTATCTATGAATGATTTCTTGAAAATTCTACCTTGACAACTATGATTGGAGTCATGCAAGATAATGGCCTCTTGTTTGGCTGGATAAAATTTGTAGGGGAAGGAGGAAGGCTGTCTGGTGATATTTCTGTAGGTACCGAGAAGTCCGCCATTTCGTTGTTTAGCACAATTCCGGTTGCCGGAGATAGAACACCGCCACCAAACGGATAGTTCACAGTGGTGGTCATCGATACAGCGTTTCTATCAGCATCCACTATGCAAAAATGACTCGTACCATGGTCTTGAACCTGACTCCACCTAATAAACACACAGTTTGTTTAGCAATTCAAGTTTTCATGGACAACATAACAAGTTTCAATCAAGAAATGAGTGAATGTGAATGTACCCTGGGAGGTAATATTCGGAAGGAAAAGTGGTGTTGTCGAAAATTCGTGCTTGAATTTTCTTTGCGAATGAAGGCGAAAGCATTTCAGATGCGGTTTTACTGATATCGACGAAATCCGGGTCACCTAGGTTCATCCGAATCGCAAACATATGTTTTAATGCTTCGACGAATCGATGTAAACCTAAAGGACCTTTTGCCTCATTTGTGTTCTCGTAGTTGCTTAGAATGTTTAACACCTGTTTGTTTAGCAGTATAGTCATCATTAAATATGCTTTTCGATCTAAAAACTTGTGAATGCAGTACTAAAATCAAGTACTGCATTCACATAGAGAGATAAGTTCGTTTTGTATCAAAACAACTTATCTGTACGCTAGGAGAGAGAAACATACCATAGCTAGACCGAGTGTACCACTTGATGGGGCGGGCATACCGAAAATAGAGAATCCCATCGTGTTCACTTCAATCGCATCAGTGACTTTCACCTCGTAATTCCTTAGATCCTCCATTGTCAAGATCCCGCCTCCAGACCGAACATCATCAACCAACTTCTCACCTACCGGTCCATTATAAAATGCTTCAGGGCCACTTTCTGCAATAGCTTCTAAGCTCAACCCGAGTTGATAGTTATAACATGTTTCACCGGCTTGTAAAGTTTCACCATTTGGAGCAAAAACTTTCTGTAGGCCCGGATCTTTCTTTATCATGGCAGCGCTGGAAGAAAGCGAATCCGCAAGATAAGGAGCAACCGCAAACCCTTCTTTCGCTAGGCGAATAGCAGGCTGGAACAAGGATTTCCACGGTAATCGACCGTGTTGTAACCACGCCTTGTAAAGACCGGCAATCTCGCCAGGAACACCCACGGCTAGTGCTCCCAAATACTTGTCCATAATATTGTTTTGATACATGTTCTGTGTAACAAAATTCACACATCAGATGAGGTAAATAACTGTTCAAAATAAGTAACTTTTTATAAAAGAACTTGTATCCTAGCGGTATTAGGTGTTTAGGTGTCTCACAAGATTGTAAGTTCAAGTCCTATTGTGAACAAAAATGGTGTGGATTTAGAATTAACTTAGGGGGTTTGTGTATTTAGTCGTTTTTTTATATTTTTGTATTATTGATTTTTTTATACACACAATTAGCTCAGCGATGAGGTCGGTTTTAGAACAAGTTCGAACTGGATCGAACTCGAAACCGAGACCGCAAAGCCTCAATGTAGTAAGAATGAGTTTGGTTCGGATCCGGTTTGATTCGGTCCATGAAGTTTTTTTTTTAATTCCCAGTCGTAAGTCATACGATTTTTTTTCATTATTTTTTATCATTTTGCAACTATTCTTACTAAATAAAAAATTGTAACGTGTTGGGCATGCTATGTTTTCTTATTCCATGATTCCAATTAAAAAATAAAAAATGCATTTTTCAAACTTATCCAGTAGCGTAAGTAATTATTATCATAAAATAAAACAGTTCGTTATATTAAACGTGTTTTATATATGTTAAATATATTATTATACGACTTTAAAAATCATAAAATAATGTTTTTTTTAATTTTAATTTTACTTTAATAAAAATTATTGTGCACGAATCATTTTATTTTTGTAATACTTTTAGTATGACAGAGAGGGAAAAGGTAACCTCTGAAGCAGCTGCAGGTGCGATTTCTCTAAAATCAAATGCTTGTGTTTGTGATGTATACGCAGACCGGACCACCATGAACCCTCCACCGCCGATACCGCTAGCCATCGGATTCACAACACCCTCACACAAACAAACCGCCACAGCAGCATCGATAGCATGACCACCGGCTCCAAGAACCGATGCACCGATCTTCGAACAACGGGCGTCATCGGCCGCGACCACCGCTTCCAATGACTCAACTTCATCACCATTTTGTACCTTTTTGGTTGCTTTATGTGACTTTAACGCATTGCCTGCTTGTACCCATAAACTATGCCTTTTTGCACCACTTAAACTTAAGTGACTTGAATTGTCTCCTATTGTATGGAAGATCACTGAAAACAAATGATTTGTACAACTTTTAATGAATAAAGTACATCAATGTGCTTAATTCAAACATTATCAATCATTCAACTTTATATATAATATTAAAAAAATTAAAATTATAGTGAAATCATGAAAAAATTGAAAATCTATATTAAATACCCAAAATTTTGGAAAAGCCAGGGCGCACCCCTATCCCAATTATGTTGCGTCTATGCTCTGCTATACGCAGCTTAACAGGCAAAAAGACTTGAATACGTGTGTATTTAAGAACTTAATTCTATAATTCTGTTATTGCCACTATGTAGGATTCATAAAAGATTCCGAACCATAATTGGCTCGTGCTTGGCTCGACTCAACTCGTCAAACAAGTCAACTAAAAGGGTCGGGTTCGGCACAGACCCGTATATATGAAATTATAAGTCTTTGCATACTTTGCTGGATCAACTATTTATCTATACCTGTGGCTTAGAAGTTGGAAAAAACTACACTCAAGCTCAACTCAGAGTCAACTATGCAACACTCTGTTTTTTTTTTTTGGCAGATGAAACTTGATTGTTTCAATCATCGTGAGTAGGGGTTCGATTAATCGAACCCCGAGTCATAAAAATTGAAAGGAAATTGAAAGGAAAAAGAAAAAAATAACTTACAAATCAGGGATATGACTGAAATTATCAACCAAATTGAAGTAATCCATTTCTTCCTACTTTTGACATCTTCTGCAGAGTTCAAAAATGGAGTTTGGATGCTCTGTTCACCCATAGCTCTCACCTCCTTCTCTCTCTTACACACACACAGTTACACACAGTTAGAGAGAGAAAGAAGAGAGAAAGAGAGAATAGATGGTATAAGCAGTTGATATTTTCATTGTGGTAGTTGACATCAAGGGTTATTTATACTTATAAAAAAGTTGCCTTCTTTTCCAACGATAATAGCAACAAATAGAGTTTATTTATTTAATATTTTTTTTATTAAATTATTATTATTTTTTAAAAATAATCTCTATAATTTGATCCATAGACGGCACTAATCCACTTCTGATTAATTTTTATTTAAGGTAATCTAGCTCTTATTTTTTTGAGGAGAATATCTAAAATGAGAATTTGTTAAATTTAATAAGAAAGTACATAAATAAGAAAAATATTTTATATGCAAGAACAAATTACTAGTGTATTAATTAACACTACAAGAAAAGAGGGTATTAGCGGCGACAGGCGTTGCCGCAAAAGCCCAAAATGTCGTCACAATTGCTTTTAGTAGCGATAAGTCGCCGCTAATACCTCGCCGCAATAGCCCACCTGTCGCCACTAATGATGTCGCCAATATTACTAAATGTCGTCACTATTGATTTTTTAATTATTTTTAATTTATTTATTTTCCTTATTATAAGTCGCCGCTAAAGCCCAATGTCGCCACTAAAGGCGTCGCCGCTAATAATTTTTGGTTTTTAAATTTTTTTATTTATTTAACCTGTGTATTAAATATATATTACGACCAACAAATATAAAATACACAGTTTTAATAAAACCACAAGCTATTACGTACTAACATACAAGCAGACCGGCCAAACGTACTGAATCGAAGTTTGTACAAACATTTACAATTCGTTGTTAGTTAATACGTACAAATACGCCTACTAATTAACTAACAAACACACAAACTACTGATCATCATCATCATCACCGTTATCATTCTCGTTCTCGTCGTTTTCTGCGGTAGCATTTTGAGTTGTAGCGGATCGAACCATCGCCATCAATTGTTCTCTGAATTCTGGATTATTAAACATTGCTTGAATAGCATCCGACTACAAAATAAAAGTAAAAAATTATCAATTCAAGTGAATATAACTCAGTCATACCAATTATGACCCGTTAAAAGTGAATATAACCCATAAATAGCAATTATGACCCGTTAGAAGTGAATATAACCCATAAATAGCATTTATGACCCATTAGAAGTGAATATAACTCATTTATACCAATCATGACCCGTTAGAAGTCAATATAACCCATAAATAGCAATTATGACCCGTTAGAAGTGAATATGTCCCATAAATAATAATTATGACCCGTTAGAAGTTAATATAACTCATAAATAGCAAACACCAAAACAACACCCATATAATGTACTCTTAAGGGTTTGAGCATGTATATTTTTCATTATTAAGATGTTCCTAAAACATGAAACATGAGCAAAATTGAATTTACAATTGTGGAATGTTTTTATATCCTTTAACTTGTTAGCTTTAACTATTAGTTAATTATTTTACCCAACGTATATTACATATGAATTGTTAATAAGAAGCAGTGTGGAACAAATGGAAACATTCTTTATATAATTTAATTTTTATAATTAATTAATTATTATTACTATAAATTTCATATTGAAGATTGTACCAATTGAAATTTATCTAGATTCTGGACACGAAACAAGAAAACGGTCTTCTTTTAAGCATTTGAAAGCTAACTAGGTTGATATTGTAAAAACACTGACGTATATAAAAACTATTTTCTTACTATTATGTTCATCATATGTGTTCTTCAAATCTGAGAACATTCAAACATCAATGAATGTGTTAGAGATATTTGAAAATCCAACCAAAATGTTAAACAATGATGTCAACAAGTATGAACAACGAGATGAAGAACAATGCTCTCAACAAGATGACCAACAATGAATTCCTAGAATTAGAATTAAACATGTTAAATATCTAAATCAAACTTGAACCCAAATGAAGATGAACAATGAAAACCCTAAATTATGAAGAACACAGGTTTGGAAACCAAATTACAAACCCCAATCAACAAAGATGAAGAACAAACCCCATATTACAAACCCTAATCAACATAAATGAAGGAAAACCATTTTTGTAATAATGAACAAATCCTAGAGTTGGTTGCAGTAGTTTGAACCAGAGAGTCGTTGGCGGGGGTGGTTTGAGCCATAAATCAACTAGGGCGGTGGTGGTTTGAACCACTAAGTCGACGACGGTGGCAATTTGAACCATAAATCATCGAATGCGATGGTGGTTTGAAAAAGAAATTGACAGTGGTGATGGTTTGAACCAAAAACTGGCAGTGGTAATAGTGGTGTGGACCAGAAAAATCGGAAGTGTTGTTGGTTTGCAAAAGAGATCGATGGTGGTGGTGGTGGTTTGAAGATGGTGACTGTGGTGCATCATCCCATAGCTTCATTTATGGGGAGAGATAGAAATCTCTTAAAGACGAAGAAGATGAACTATATTGGAGCCTTCATTATTTTTTCTTTAAAGAAACACTAAAAACAAACATAAAAATAGGTGTAATTGGTAAGGGTGTGTAAGTGACCAGCTATAAGAAGATACTTGCCTTCAATAACAAGTTTCATAAAATTGTTCATATTAACTTTTCAAAAAAAAAAGGTTTATTATATATAATAACAACTTAGTTAAAGTTAATTATATTTTGTTGCAATTTACCTTTTTCTTTTCTTAAAATTCACTGTTTCTATTTACAATCCTTTCTAACTCATTTCCTTTTCTTGTTTTTCTTTTAAACTTGAAAACACAATATTAATCTAGCGGTACACAACACACACGTATTTAAGAGGTATTGAATTTTTTTAGCACGGATAAGAACAAGTATTATTGTTTGATGAAAGAGAAACGACATAAGTAATTAAAAAATGTCACGCGTGATTATACGATAAATATACAAATAGATTGGTACCGTGTATGTATATATATATATATATATATATATATATATATATAATATGAGTATACAACTATTTTTTTTTATTATAATTGTATTTATTAATAGTAATTTCTGTGGTGTGCGGTTAAAAAAGAAAATTGAATTTGGTACGCTCAAATACTATGTTTGACCAAGAATTGAAAAGGAATTTTGTTGGTGGAGTTTGGTGATAGAAATTTGTATTGCATCTAAAGCACTTTTGCACTGTTCTCCAATGCATTTGGGATTCCCTTTTCTTTATAACCTTTCTTTTAAGAGTGAAACTGACATAACATGCTAATTATTATTGAATACTTATGGATGAATACCTTTATTAAAAAATTATCAATAATAAAAAACCAAACAAGTAGTTATGGTTTGTTTCTATAACTATAACTTTTTTTTTTGGTTATAATAGACGATGATTAGTTAGCCGGTTTAGCTGAACCGAACCACTATATTATATGCATAGTATTTTTAGTTCATATATTACGTTATGAATGGATTGCGGCAAATAATAATAACTTGATTCATTTGTCAATATTTCATTTTTCCATCTCGAATCTCAGTCAACTATGCAGATGAATGGTTCATTATGTTGTGTAGTGTATGGTGTTTCCTATGTCATACTCATGAAGTCGAAAAGTTCTTGTGTTTTTGTATCTGCTTTTTTAGTATTACTATAGTAATGTTTAATTTAGTGGTTTCTGTAAGTGTAAGTGGCGTTTGATATGCTCCTTTTTAGTTTTTATGATATACCGTAACTAGTTATTGTTTCATGATATATCTAATAGTTTGGGTTTTTATATTTATGGACGTTTCAACTACTTATAGCTGAACTCATAATTAAACTACCATCTACAACCGATTAACCATAACCAAATACAACCAAACCAGTTGGTTATAGAATTACATTAACCTACGTAGACGTTATTGGTTTGGTTTTGTAAATAAATGAACATAACCGGATATACCCCTATCGGTTATTGAAGATTGATGTAAAGACCCAAAAGTAATAAATGAAGAGACTTTTAAGTATTATCAAAGAAGTTTTACTAAAATGAAAAAAGATAGACCTATAATTAAAGTGGATAGCTGGATTAAGTTGTCTAGGTAGCAAGAAGGTGGGTTTGAAGGGAAGTTTGAGCAAGAGAAGGTGTGTAAAGCTACTAAGAATTGTGGTAGCAAGAAGGCACTAGGACCATACATGTGTAACTTCAAGTTTAATGAATACTAGAGTCTGCTAAAAAGTTGATCCGACGAAAACAATTAATAAGTTTAAGGTTTATCATTTATTAGTATTTTCAAAATTGAAATACCCAATATGAATTAGAAATTTTAAACCAATAAGTATAATCGGTTGTCATTGTAAAATTATATAAAAAAGTTAAATACAGGTAGATAGACTACACATGATTAGTTTTAATGTTATTACAATATAAATTTTTCTCTCTTCTGTAGTTTACAAGAAAATATAATTGGAAAGTAAGTGCATGAGAGCATGGGATGTATTCATGTTTGGGCGTCATATGCTTCGCGTCACATCATCATAACCTACCATATGCTTCAGTCATGCTTAAATTCTCATACTATCCATGTTTCGCACGCTTCAAAAAAATATTAAAAAAATACCCTCTCCTCTTTTTTTTTTCTCTCTCTCTCTAATCTCTCTTCGGCAATGAAATGCCTATGCTTTTGTGTTTTCTTCGGTACCGCCCCATGGGGGGTGGTGTTCCGGTCGGTACCGAGCCTCCAACAAAGCATACCGATGTTATGCTGATTGTACACCGGTTACTCTGACATCTTAATATCTAAGCATATATTTAGCTTAAAAAAATTATAATATTCATGCAATATAACATAATATTTACAAATTTACGATATACGTATACATTATATAACAAATAATTTCTTTATCCCCTCAAAAAATCTATTCTTAATGGAAGGTAACCCTGTGACTTATATTAAAATAATTAGGAGAAAAAATAATGTCTATATGTATATGTATTCTTAAAGAAATGGTCAATTTTGACATATCCATGGAAATCAAATCACCCGCATGAAAATGGCAGATATTAAATTTAGTAAACTAAGATATGGAGATCCATTTTCGTATGACAAACTGCAGCACATGACAAGCCGTCCGTGTCTTTCTAGAATCCCACGTGAACATTCTATTCCAATTCCAATTCCAATTCTAATTCCTGCGCTGCTTTTTCCGTCGTAATTTTTAACGCTCAAACACCGTCCAGGCCTCCATTGTTTATATTTATTTCTTCGCTTTTTGGCAAAAATGTAATTAGTTTAATTTACTAAACCATATTAATAATTGATAAAGTATTATAAATATTAGTGATTTTCATCTTTTAATGTGACTTGGGATATTTTTATTGACCTTTGTTTGCAAAACAGGTGGTATGAAATATACACTTATTTAAATCTTATTAATTAATTTTCATATCTAAATTTAATATATATATATATATATATATATATATATATATATATATTTTTTGTTGACAGAGTTGAGAGAAAATCTGATGTGGCAAAAAAAATGATGACGTCATTGATGACGTGTAATATATTGTGACTTGAACAAATAGAATGTTTTGATTGGTTGATAATGGAGAAAACCATTTAAATTCAATTTAATTGGAAGGATTTGTATGTAAATTATGAGGGAGTTGTATGAAATATGTGAAGGGGTTGTATGAAATATGTAAGGGGTTTTAAGAAAATAATATATTAATGTAATTAATTATAGATTATTTTAAAAATTATGTTTAATAACTTGTGATATATTTTGTTTAAAGAAAAAATAACTATATATTTGTGACCGTCTCATTTTTATCTACGTTTTGATATACATTTTAACGTAATATGACGTTTCTTTAAAATTAATATATTTTAATTGTTTTATCCATCGAGACTAATGGGTATGTAATTATTGAACATTTTATTCGTTTTTTATATTCATGTCATCTACATAATATAGTCGATATAATAATTGATTTCTTGGTCTTTTGATAAAAATAATTAAAAATATACTATTTTTAAAAAATTTGCCGTATTACAATAAAATTTATATGTTCGATAACCACTTAATGGGTCTTTTAGAACTATAAGTTAGTGACATAAATCTGTTTACAAAACTACCACTACCACTTTAGGGCTCTTTAAAATTGATTGTTAGTGTGTGAATAAATAACCGTATAGAATCTGTAACCCTATATAATTACTAGGTAGTGAAAGAACCGTCATGTTAGTGAGTTCTGTAACTACACATACAACTTGAAATATTATATAAAGATTTTAATTGTCAAGTTTTCTTATCTTTTAATTAATAAGTGGTACATAAAATTAAGGTTATTATTACATGGATATTTGAATTCAATGTTATCTTGTGTTTTCATTTATATTTAATTTACTTAAATAACAAATTATACTTAAATATTTTACGTATGTATAGACATAATCTATTCTATGTTAAGATCTTATTTTTATGTGATCTAAT
>JAUEJL010123996.1:0-11681 GCA_032274825.1 Drosophyllum lusitanicum | reverse complement strand
GTTAGTGGAGCAACTCTTGGTGGGTGAGGCCAAGGAGTGGATGTAGAGCAAGGTTGTTAACCCTTGCTTGAACCACTTAAATCATTGTGTCCTAGCTACTTACATTGGTGATATCTTTCTTCCTTAAACTCTTTAATAACTTGCAAATATTGTTAAAAACTTCAAAAAGTGGGCATATAACCTATTCACCCCCCCTCTAGGTTCTAACAGTTATCAATTTGATCTTGCAGCTGAAATATAAATTGAAAATGTCTGAAGATTGTAATATTTTTTGAGTATCAATTTTGTTGTTTTCAATTTACATATTTTTCTAAAATCTGTGTGTTAATGTACAGGCAGTTGGTTTGGACTATTCTTCTGGAACTACAGCTGCAGCTTCTGCAGCTGCCATCCGGTGATTTTCTCTCTACTCCTTCCACACAGAAATAGATGCAACATGCTTTCCAAGGAAAGAAAAACTGTTTGTAAAGAAAATATATTTATAATCCATAAATCTCTTGACCTTTTTGAGCAAGTTTCTAAATATCCAAATAACTCATATTTTATATTGAATAATTGACTAGTATTTACCAAATGTTAGTACTTTTTAATTTTAATATATGCGGCTTTTATTTTTTTCTGTAAGGCTGAAATAACTTCTACCTATTTACCGCTTAATCATTACGATTGGTACCATCATTTTCTTTTTTCATGAGAATATTCTAATTTGTTTTTTATTTTTGTGCACATAGATGGGTGTCCAAAGATGGGATTGGTGCTGTTGGGCGCTTTTTCATAGGTACAATTTCACCCAGAGCTGATAAATAGCAACATAACACTAAATATTTGAATTATGCGCAATCACCTTTATTAGGTGGGCGCTTTGGAAATCTCTTTGATGATGATCCTAAACAATGGCGCATGTATGCTGACTTTATTGGCAGTGCGGGAAGGTGACTGAGTAGTACATGATATTTTATTGCCATTCTTTTAATCTTATGTATTTTCCTTCAACTGTGGCTGTTTGTTTTTCTATGGGAAGTTTTAAATTTTTTTGGTTTGAATTTGATGCAGCATCTTTGATCTCTGTACACCTCTCTACCCTGCATATTTCCTGCCACTAGCATCTCTTGGGAATCTTACTAAGGTTTGTTGCACTGATTAATAATTTGATTCATGAATTGACAACTATGTGGAGGATGAGTTTTTAGATGCTAATGATCTGTTACTACTTAAAGTTTTGTATTGTGTATCACGATTGAAAGAAAAAAGAAAATTAAAAGGGGGGGGGGGGGTTGTCATATATTAAACTGTTTTTGGTATTATATATTTTATAGTTTTAAAATTTTAGAAGTTGGTATGATTAACAACTTAAACAGGCTGTGGCAAGAGGGCTTAAGGATCCATCATTTCGGGTAATCCAAAACCATTTTGCTGTTTCAGGAAATCTTGGAGACGTGGCAGCAAAGGTATAATAGTAGTACTACAATAATTACAAATTGTGTATTGATATGGTGTTCTTACTCTGTCTTAAAATACATGCAATGTTTAACATGTCACATTGTTTAATGAAACCATCTGACTGTTATTCAATATATGAATGGATCATGGATGTTTTTGACGGTGCTTGGTTTATAAGTTTAATTCACGTAATAATATGAAATCAAATTGGTTCAATTTCAAACTTTATGAACAACAAGCAAGCTATCTTCATGGGTTATCTGGAATAGTCACTTTTAGATGAAATTAACACCATCTTAAGTTAAACTATAAAATGTCTGCAAATCATGTGAATTTCTGTGACAAAATATTTTCAGGAGGAAGTTTGGGAAGTATCTGCACAACTTATTGGCCTTGGTCTTGGCATATTGGTGCTGGTATGTCCTGTTATACATATTGTGACTTGGGAAATAAAATATTTGGTTCTTTTGATTAATAATATAAAAAACATGTAAATATATGGATTATAGACATGGGAAACGAATCAAGAAGTGATAAAACCTATCTAATTCTGAATTCATTCTTGCGTTATCTTAATATAAGCTTATCTTGAACTAATAATCTAATTATAAAAAATAAAAGAATGATCTAGAAAATAAGTTAATTATAGAACTCTAATATATTGATATAAGTAAATGCCAACACTTATGAATGGCTCAATTTGGGTTGTGTTTTATCTCGAATGGATCAAATTGTTGAAAGTCGTGCAAAGTCTATTTATTATGCGTACAAACGCCTAAACCATTGAGTTCAATACTTGTATATAAAATTCTTTAAAATGGACAAACAGTTGTTTGCACGTCAACCGTCAACCTAACCTTTTTCATCACACATAAAAATATGAATGTTTTGACCCATTACCCAACCACTCTCACCTACCCATCTTGCCACTTAGTATTTATCAATATCATCATCACTATTTTTGTTATTTTTAATTGGTTATGAGTAGCTTTATACCTTATTGCAGTCTACGCCGGGTCTTGTGAGATCATATCCAGTTCTAGCATCAACGTGGATGACCATGCGGCTTTTGCACCTTTGGTTACGTTATCAGTCTCTTTCAGTTCTTCAATTTGACACAGTGAGATACTGATGCATATTAAATTCTTTTTTTATTTGTTTAACAAACCTTTCTAAGATCCTAATTTAAATCTAATAAAGAGAATATATTATCGAATAACAAATATAACTTTTCAATCCCCATCACAAGCCACTCAGAGAAGTTAGTTACCTTTATAATTCTTGATTTTATTCAATTTTTAACTTCATTTTGTGGATAAAATGATAAATTCTCCAGTAACCAGTAATCATTAAGTTTACAAATTTAAACGAATCATTTTGCAGCAATTGTGACATTATTCTTATTAGGTAAATCTTAAGCGTGCCCGGATTTTGGTCAACTTTCATGTTTTGAACTCAACGGTTCTTGGTAAGCTTTGTGCTTTTTATGTAGAGGTGGTTAATGGGTTGATAAAGTGAGTTAAGTAACCAGTCAAATCTCAGGGTCAGTCCATACAAATATTTTTTTCTTTATAAGTAATTAATCTAAATTTTTGATTAACATGATTTGAAATGTGCCATGCATCAAAACACATTTGAGCTTTTTTTGGCCCGTTGACCTGCTCTCTTTATAGCGTTTTCTTTTCTATATTTTTGACCTGTTTGAGATAAAAACAAAAGTACCTAACCCACATCAATCCTTTCATAAATAAATGTGTCAAAATTACCACTTCTAGTTTTATACAACTAATCTTGGCATCTACTATGATAAATTCCTCATCAAATTGTTTGGATTTAGGATGTGAGGAATGCAACAAATTAGAGAATATCTTATCATGGGAAAAATTTTCAGTACCACGGATGGTGTTTGGTGTTTCCTTATCTGACATGCTTGGCGGCGAAAAATCAGGCCTTAAGGTATCGCCTTCTTGAATTCTTTACTGAAATCAATTCTATTTTTTGAGCCTATTTCGCAACACCTATGTTCGGTATTTTCTTTTTATTTTTTATTTTTGTAATGTAAACATATTTTGCTTTTTGTTTGACTACAAAACTGCAACACGTTTGACAAAAATGATTCGTTTTCAATCACAATTTTACAACCAGAAATACAAATTTCGTTTCACTAGATATTAAAGTTCAGTCGTATCAAAGTCGAATAGTCAATGCATATTCCTTTGTAAGACCTGAAAACATCAAGTAAAATTACAATTTGTAACCATTCTTTACAATTTCATTAACTGATTTGGGTTTTCTATGAATGTAAATATTTTGTCAAATACCCTTTTTTCTGTTTTTCATTTTCTTAAAGAAATTTGAACACAAATATATTGTATTTATAAGTTATTCTCCATCTTGTGGAAATTGTACAAACTTCCATTTTAGGACTCACCACTTGTATTTTGGAGACGTTTGAAGCTAAAATTACTGATTTGCTCATTGCCATTTGTTATCAAAGAGAACAAAAGAACTTTCTATAACTGCACCTTTTGTGTTACTTACATTAGAAAAGGAGAAAGCTAACTATATATACATAGGATAAAGGAGAACTCTAAATCTACTAAGGTCTACAAGGGCCTATGGATTAACTTAAAGAATATTAATCTAATACAAAGAATACTAACACTCCCTCTCAAGCTAGAACATAGATAGTGATCATGCCTAACTTGCCACAAATACAAGTGATTCGGTTGCCCGACTTGCTACAAATATAAGTGGTTTGGTGAATGGTTCCTTGGTAGTGCTTTGGTGAAGACATCAATTGATTGTTGTTTCTAATATGGGAAGTTGAGATAAATCCATCCTATAGCTTTTCCCAAGTGAAGTGACAATATACTGTTTCTTATATGTTTAGTCTTTCATGGAATACCCGATTATTTGCAATGTGAATTGATTGCCTCATTGTCACACCATAGATTCATTGGTTTAGACCAACCAAATCCATTTTCACCTACGAGATTACGCAATCATATCGGTTCACACGTAGTTTGGGCCATCGCACGGCATCTAGATTCAGCACTTGATCTTCATACAAATTTTTTGTTTCTTGCTTCTCCAAGACACCATATTCCCTCCCACTAAGACACTATTGCTTGTTGTAGATTGGGTGTTTGTAGGTTGATGCCAAAACCAGGGAGCGATATTTTAAAATATGACAAATGGCATCCCAATGTGAAGTTTTTGGAGACGACATAAATTGACTTACCACACTTACTGAAAAGGCAATCTTAGGGCGTGTGATTGTCAAAGTTACCACGACTTTTCTATACTTTTCTGGATTCTCAAGAGGATCTGTATTTCATCTGCTTTCAACGACACATTTGGGATCATAGGAGTCTCATAACGTTTTGTGTCATCATACCACAATCATTAAATACGTCTAAGCACTATTTGTGTTGAGATATAAATAAATTTCTTTGTGGGTCCGAGACACCTAAATTCTCAAGGAATATTTCAGTGGACCAAGGTCATTAGTCTAAAATTTTGATGTAAGAAAGTCTTTTAATTTCTTAATTCCATTCTCATCACTATGTTTAGCCACTATATCATCAACATAAACCACTAACAGAATACATCGAGAGTTAGACGAAGCAAAGAACACTGAGTGATCATATGAGCTCCTTTATAATCCGAACTTGGTCACTACATAACTGAACCAACCAAACCAGACACATGGATAATGCTTTAGGCCATGTAAACTTCCTCAAGTAAATAATTATGCAAGAAGGCATTTTTCACATCCAATTAGTGAAGAGTCCAAATGTAGGTGCCAAGGAGATAAGGAGCTGGATAGTGGATAACTTTAATGAATAATCAACTCCATAAGTCTAAGCATGCCCTTTTGCAACTAAACGAGCTTTTAATTGAGCCACCAAGTAATGTGCCTTCACAGTAAACACCCATTTACAACCAATAGCTCTTTACCAATAGGTAACTCTACCAAATCACATGTATCATTATGATCAAGAGCATTGACTTCATTGATCATAGCATCCCGCCATCCAGGATATGTCAAAGCTTCGCCAACCGTAGTTAGAATGGGTACAGAGTCAAGAGTAGAAACCAAAGAACAAGAGGACATGGAGAGCTTATCATAGGAAACAAACGAAGCAATATGATATGTACTTGAACGTTTACCTTCCCGAAGGGCAATGGAAATATCATGATCAGTAACGAGTCAGGTATTGAATATCCAAATGTATCACACTCAGGGAAGATGGATTTGTAGATAGAAGATATTGGTTCAATATCCAAAGTAGATAGTTGACGCTTATGATATACATGAATAATGGGTGACCGCGTATCCTCTGGACGAGGTGGGGATGAAGCAGATTGCTTAGGAATGGGTATGGTATGAAGTAACAATTCATCATCCTTATCCTTGTGTGGACACGGACAAGGAAGAATGGCAAGTTTTCATGGAACACCTGTAAGCTTTTTGGAGTCGAGAATAACCAAGAAACACATATTTCAAGGACTTAGGATCAAGCTTGGTTATACATGAGTGAATATCACGAACAAAACACGTACTACCAAAGATCTTTGGCTCAACAAAAAACAATGGTTTTTGAGGAAACAACACTGGGAATAGAGTTTCTCCACTCTAGACAACAAACGCCATTCTATTGATAAGAAAACAACTTGTAGTTAAAGCATCAACTCAGCCCAGAAGGACTTAGAAACCGCCGTTTGAAACAAACGGACTCGAGCCACCTCAAGGAGTTGATGATTGAGTGTCAAAAGATGTGGACTCATGAAAAATACCATTTTGAAGCATATGGGACTAAATTGGTTGGGACGAATATTCCTTTGCATTATCACTATGTAAGATCTTAATAGATGCTTGAAACCATGTTTTAATCGCAGAATGAAAGGAATACAAATGATTAAACACTTTTCATCGATTTTTAATAAAATATGACCAAGTAGTTCAAGAGTAATCATCAACTAAAGTAACAAAATATCTAAACCCCGTCTTAGACGTAACAGGATACGGAGCCCAAACATCAGAATGGATTAATTTAAATGGGGATGCAGCTTGCTTGTCGACCCTCAGAGTCACCCGAATCAATGACCCATTTGGAGGAGGATGATAGTAAGCATTTACTAGAGTTACAAACGCAGTAGTGGAAGCAGTGGGGTTCTCGGTTCCCATAGGACGAGCATACTCATCTTTGGGTTTCATTACTGTCACTGCGTCATTTAGTGTAGTTGTAGGGTGTACAAATGATGACTGGTTTCTGGTAAATTGTTTCTTGCACGTATACTTGGTATGGCCCCGCTCATGACAATAGTAGCATTCTATTAGACTCAAACACAAGATCACCAGAGTCAGTAGCATGATCAGCATGACCTCCTCTAGAGCCACCCTTAAATCCAAAACGGGACCCTCCATGAAAACTACTAGGAGATCCACCTCTACCAATCAAAGCTGTATTTGTAGCGGGTACAGATGATTGATTTCTAGCAAACCATTTGTTGCATGTATACTTGGTATGGCCCAGCTCATGACAATAGTAGCATTCAACATTATTCGACTCAAACACAAGATCACCCGAGTCAGTAGCATGATCAGCATGACCTTCTCTAGAGCCACCCCTAAATCCAAAATGGGACCCTCCAGAAAAACCACTACGAGATCCACCTCTACCAATTAAAGTTGTATTGTGATCAAATGGTTGGACAAATGAAATTTCTCATTTCAAAGTACATGGGCAAATGTTTCTTAGAGGGAAGGTATTGTTGACTCATTCAAGAATTGAGATTTCATAGAATCAAATTCTGGTCGTAAGCCAGTTAGAAAGCTTATGACAGGGATTTGTTCCTTTGAATTTGTATCGCTTCACATCAGCACTTGATGGAAGGAGAGAGTTAAGCTCCTCTTTTGAATTCCATGACATAGGCGGTAAGGGATCAATCTTGTTGCTCCCTCCCCATGATGAAATGACTTGCAAACACTACAGATTTGAAAGATATTGCTCTGCCCAGAATACAGAAAATCAAGATATTCTATCGGTTCCTTCACATATTCACAATGATTGACCAAGGCCGAGACACGTGGCTAAACAGAGTTGATAATTTGTAGAAACAAACGGGCATCATTGTAACAAAAGACTCCATCAGTAGGAGGATCTGATGTGAGGTGGGAAGCCATTCCCAGGCTCTGAACATAGAGGTGAACAGTATTGCTCCACTCAAAAAAGTTGGAACCATTAAGCTGGTTACCGGTGAGTCTAGTAGTTGCTGGAATCACATATTCAAATCAGGGATGCGGCACTACCGGAAGACTTTTCTTCAGATTTGTCATCATTCTTAGCCATTCTACTGATGACCTTAGTCAATCAGAGATGTAAGCATGAGTACAGAATCTCAAACATATATACCAACCGAGCTGAAACCTGGAGCTGATTGAACTGGTAACTCACCCAAGTAATTAAACCAAATAAATCAGGAGATCAAGGTAAGGCCACAATGACTGAACCAGATTTAGAAACTTTTCTCCAAACTAGATGAAACCCAAACAAGGGTCCACAACCACCAGATAATAACAAACAAGTGAAAAACCGACCCACCAGCTGAAATTTGAAGGTCAACGGTGGAGGGAGTGAAGCTCATGTGCTGGCACACTGGACGGGGGTCAGACTGGATAGTTGAGGTTGTTGGAGGCCAGAGAACAAGGTTATAGGGGGCGGTTTACTAGTTTAACAGGAAGAGAGCAGGAGGCGGGACCTGATACCATGTTATTAAAGAGAACAAAAGAGCTTTCTATTACTGGACCTTTTCTGTTACATCAGAAAAGGAGAAAGCTAACTATATATACATAGGATAGGACAACCTAAATCTGCTAAGGCCCACAAAGAATATTAATCTAATACAAATCATACTAACACCATTCACATAATTTATTCTCTATTGAGCAACTATGAACTATCTATATTAATTTTATTCATATTGATTTTGGTCAAAATTGGGTAATGTTTCTGGTTTTTGATAGGTTAAGAAGCTTCTAGAACTCTATGCTAAGGAGAAATACATTCTTGTGGTGAACCAACAACCTTTCAAAGATTTTGAGACCCTTGTTTCCTTTAAGGTATATCCCTCCCTGTTTCCTTTAAGGTCTTTCATGATGGCAGTTTCTCTACATCCGGGTTGAGTATGACTGTCTACATCTTACCTCCTTATACACACCCAAGCGGACTGTGTAGTGTTGTTGTCCCTAAAATGTATCTCTAATACATGCTATTTCTTAATCAATTTCAAATTCTAAAATTTAGATTATTAGCATAACAATAATTAACATATTAATTGTTTACGGATAATTTTGACAAAAAAGTGTTTGTAAAAACAACAGGATGGAGCTACAAGTCTGTCGGTGCTGCGAAGTGTTTGGCAAACATATTGGCTGTACAATAATCATAGGAAACGAGACGATGTTTTTGATGAACTCAAAGAAAGCCTGACGGAATTAGATCATCAGTTTGAGAACTTTTTGCATCAATTGAAAGATGTCGGATGGGACATCAATCAAATAAATTTAAAAGTTCGTAGCAATGCTTTCATCCAAGAATTTTCTAAGTACTCAGCTTGAAACTAAAGTTACTTTCCCATACCAATTTTTTTTTTTTTTATAAATGAAATATTAGTGATAGTGAAGTTAGTATGATTTTCTTGTTTAATTTTGCTGTAAAGAAAGTTTATATACACAAAACCACTAGAACTTGTTGCTATTGTGGAAAGAAAATTAAGACCGCTTGTAATGGAAGAGAATGAGCTCATCATGACGGGTTTGTCGTGCATGTTATTGTTCGTTGTCCATTATGCAGTTCATGTCATCTGCTCGTCGTCCCCCCGCTTAGAGGTGAACAAATAGGACTAGTCCGACCGGTCTGACAAAGACAGCCAAGACTGGACCGGTCCAAGACCGTCATGCCGGTCCACGGTCCAAACTAGCCTGGAGGAGAGGACCGTCACGAACCGGTCCGAAATTCGGTCCGGACCGAGCCGGTCCAAGAGTCTAAACCAGTCCTTAAAAATGAGTCGGTTTTTACACCAAACATCTTTCTACATATTCTCTATATTATTCTCTCAACTTTGTCAAATTGTTTATTTCGAACAATATTTAGTTTAATTTCGAAGAACCTTTTAGTTATTTTCAACAATATGTAATTTTGTTTCGTACAAGTGCACAATCATTGCAATTTTCAATAAGATGAACATATATTTTCAACAATTATATATGTTTATAATTTGCGATTTTTTACAATTTAATTGTTAATTTTTTTTTACGAAACGGAAACTGACAACCGGAAATGTTTTAACCGAAACTTAAAATACAAAACTTGAAATATCTAAAACAAACCGAAAAATATCCGAACAAAAACAGGACGGTTCTGGACA
The DNA here is from genome assembly GCA_032274825.1 of Drosophyllum lusitanicum. Lineage (NCBI taxonomy): Eukaryota > Viridiplantae > Streptophyta > Magnoliopsida > Caryophyllales > Drosophyllaceae > Drosophyllum > Drosophyllum lusitanicum. The sequence goes on along the minus strand of JAUEJL010123996.1, from coordinate 1,805 downwards.
GAAGTTAGACCGGTCCGGATGAGGACCGATCCAAAAAAAGACTGGACCGCCCAAAAACCGAATGGTCTTACGCGAGGCCCCGGACTGGACCGACCTCGAAAGAGTCCAGGACCAGTCGAGGACCGAATTTATTCACCTCTACCTCCGCTCCTCAATATCGCGACGGGCTACAACGGGCATTGTCCTTTTTTTATATATTTTTTTTGTTTGAGTTTGCAAATGAAAATGAAAATTAGTGATGATGTGGAGGTTAGTTATGCATGTCATAACTATGACTGTTTAATTATGACTATGTCGTTTGAAAAACTGATGTTACAGTCATATATGTTATGACTACGGGTAGTCTAACATGTTAAGAATCGCTTCATTCTATTGGTTTAAATTTAATGGAAACATAGTCATGCTCAAACTTACTTGGAGAAGAGATAAAAAGTTGATACATTATTGGGGATATCTATACATAGAATATTTTTGTCATACACAACAATTAGTTGTTTAGACCATCACACCCTTAAATATGTGGATGAAAATAAAAGATAGTGAGATTTTAGGGGTATAAAAGTCACAATTGTTACATGTGGCAAAAACTTGTTGTGTACAGATTATTTCTGGTACGTCATACATGCAGTTTAGATGACTTGATTCCGATGCTTGAATTATGGTTAATTTGAATTTTGAACTAATGAGATGATGTATCAGTCTGTTAAAATGTATAATTTCGGTTTGTTGGATATTTTATAAAAAAAATAGGGTGACTTGTGAATTTTTATGATTTTAAAGATTATTTAGTCTTAGTTTGGGTTATGGTACAATTGGCTATGCAAAGTGTACAACTAATTAATGCATGATCTGACTTCAATATTAATTTTGGGTTTAAATAAAGTGTTGGTATTATTTTAATGTCGATAAATACCTTGAGTTCATGAGGTCTGTGTGTGTTGTATGATTGATCCCCGTCTTGACGTTTGATCACCATGGCGACCGACGGCGTTAAACTGAGACAAGCGGTAGAAGTGCCGACGTAAGAGAGGGGGCCGACGTATTATTATACGAAGAGAAATGATTGTATTTCTTCCACAAGCTATCGATTATTATTCTTACAATTAAAAGCAATAAGATTAAATTTTTATTAATTATAACTAAAAATAATTTAAACTAATTATAAAGTATTTTAAAATAATAAAACTAAAAATTTGGTTAAATATGATGTTTTGAAATGTTATAAATGGTAAATATGATATTTATAAATTAAGATAGACAAATACGATATTTTAAGATTTAAGAAGTAACATATATGAAATTATCTTTAATCATTTTGATTCAAATTAAAGAACTTTGACTCTTAAAAGTCAAAATCAAATTAAAATTTTAATTTAAATGGGCGGTTGAGATTTAATTTTAGTAAAATGAACGGATATAATTGTTTAATAGAGATGACTCAAGTTAGTCTTTTATTTATATACTAGACTAAATACACGTGTGATACACGTGTTAGTTTAAACGATAATAAATATTAAACATGAATAAAAACGTATTAAATAATAATAAAATGCGAATTAAATGAAAATTTTAAAAATGACGACGTACGGCATCAACACTCTAACCAGAAGTGGAAACATCGACACGAGTGGGAGTGCAGACTTGGCGGCAGAAACGTGGTATCATGATATGAAGAGATGTGATTGTATTTCTTATATAAGTCATCAATCATTATTGTTATAATTAAGTGTAATAAAGTTAAACGTTATTGGTTATAATTAAAAAGGATTTAAAATGATTATAAAATATTTTAGAATGATAAAACT
>JAUEJL010123985.1:0-11681 GCA_032274825.1 Drosophyllum lusitanicum | reverse complement strand
CATACATACACAGACATATTATATATATATATATATATATATATATATATAGTGAAAAGTTCATTTGAGAACCGTTTTTATTGCGAGAATCGCGGGAACCAATCTTAGCCGTCCAATTCCCTCTCCTTCAATTGGATTGCCCACCCATGAATTACTTATATATATATATATATATAAGTAAAAGACTAAAATTTATCAATTTAGTTAATTAGAGAATCCTAACATTTCATTATTCAAAATAAAATCCTAACCATCTAATCTAAAATTGAAACTCATTTTTAACTTTAAATAAAACTCAATTTTAACTTAAATAAAAAATTATTTAAATCCAATTCTATATGAGATAATATTAATTCAAAAGTTAATGTTAAAAGTAATTCATCTCTTTTAAATACGATGTAAATTAATTCAGTCTCTTAATTCATCTTTTAATAATATAAAAGACCAAATACTACGTAATTTTAATGGACTGTAATTTTAAAGGAGGTAAAAAACCAAATACTTAGTAAAATTAATTCATCTCTTCCTTATCTTTTATCTGTTACCTTTTCTTTTATAGAATAATATTAATAACAGATTAACTTTTATCAATTTTTTTAAACGGCTCCTAAATTTACCTTCATTTGTTAACGACAAAACTCAAACCCATGACCTTTGGACTATAGATAATCACCACACCAAAACACCTAAGTACGTACCACTAGGCTACAACCCAAGTGGTCTTTATCAAATTAGTTTAAGAATCCTAAGCTTTTATTTTGTCAAAATTAACGTCATTCTTTAATTGAGCAATTCTAACAATTAATTTGTTCAAAATCGAAGACGTATTTAAATCGATTTAATTTTCCTTTACATTTAAATTTAAGTAACAAATATATAAATTTAATAAGTTGCAATTATCTACCACTAAGATTGAAGATTCTCCGATGTTTAGAAAATAAATAAATAAAAAAGTGACTAAATAAATTCAAAAACATTTCCACTTCATTAATTTAATCCACCAAATAAATAAACTATTTTTTAATATTAATAAAAGACTACCTTTCATTAATTTAATTAGAGAATCTTAACATTTTATTTAATTAAAATAAACATTATTTTTTAACTGTCGTGTTTACACGGGCATTTAAACTAATATATTAATTATGAAATAAATTAAGTCTTAGAAAGGAGACAATTTATTAAAAACAACGTAATTTTGTTAATAATTTGTCTTGTTTTATATTATGCTTAAATTATCAATTAAATTAATAAAACATGACGAGAAACAATATAATTAAAAAGCTGGTCATCGATATTAGTAGTTATACTTATGATTAGTCATACCTTATTTCTTATAATCTCGATAACCATTTTCCTAAAAAGGTTTGCCGGACCACAAGACCATCGGTGCTGTTGGTAACGATAGGCTTTCAATGTACTTGGCAGCTCGTTTTTAACCTATACACATCAAAATACAATGTAAGATTAATTTTCAAACTAACATAGTACCCGCGCAATGCAATGTCAAAGAATAGTTTGTACTCGACAACATGTTCAGTTTCATTAAAGTAAAGATATGGTGTTTGTGGCATGCGGAGTCAGCAAATTAAATAGTTTATTTCGATAACATATCTATTTTCTTTCAACGTTTTCAAATTTCTTTATTTTTCTTTTTTTTTCATCAACTCTTTTTTATTGGTTTCTAACATAATATTTGAAAAACAACAATATAAGGAAAAAGATACATAATTATGTTTAATGAATTTCTAAACAATAGTTACCATAAATAAGTTAAAGTAATTAAGCAGATAATTGATTGGATCGCAAATTCGAATTTTCGGTTAATTAATTTGTCACTTTGTACATGTACCATACTCTAGTTAAGAAGAAGATAGTTTGGAACCTTTAGTGAACCAAGGTACAAGAACTTCCATCCTTTGAGACTAGCTCGGACTGCCAAATCCATATCTTCGACTGTGGTGCGATCCTTCCATCCTCCCGCCTCGTTTATTGCAGCCATTCGCCAAACCCCCGCAGTTCCTAGATTAACATACAAGACTATATTTCAATTTCAATATAAACACATAGATAGGCTTTAAAACATTAAAACATCATTGGATGAGAGAATGGTATAAATGTATGTAACAACTTAAAACCCTAATATTAAGAACAAAAGATCTTTACTAATTAATTGATTTGATTACCATTGAATCCAAAAAATGCATAAGTAGATGAACCAACTTCTTGTTCGACTTTGAAATGGTAGTCAAGTGACATCTCTTGCATTCTTGTCATTAAGCATTCATCCGAGTTCACTGCGACATCATGTCAACAAGGTCTATTAGGTTACCGTATTCGCATTTATTACATCACTTCTATCATAGGTCTTTTTTTTAGTATTTTAATTTTTGCTTGGTTAATTGAGTAGTATACGTGTCTCGTAATTTTGTGTGAAGAAGAAAGAACGAGTAGTGAGAACTAGGAATTGACCACATCTTGATTGAGTGTTGAGAACGAAAAACTAACATATTAATTATCAACATTTAATAAAAATGTTAAGGATTTAAGTGACATCCTTATTGATTATCTCATATTAATATTAGAACGAAAGCGTACATGATTTTACTTAAGACTTGAAAACCTTTTAACTATATTATTTCAAGTAGTAACAAAAACATGCATTTTAATAATTTAAAAAAAGCTTAAAGTTACAGTATACAACGTTTTTCCAATGTTTTATTATAGCTGTTTTTTGTTCGCATATACTCATTAATGTTTACAAAGGATCGAGTTTTGTATATGTAAAAATTTGAAACAAAAAAGGGTTATAATAAAATGTTCTTATAAACATTAATGGGTATAATGATATATTTTGTGAATATTAATAGGCATAATGAAACATTTTAAACTTGATGTGTATATTTAACCAAAAAAACTTTGATGTATCATAATGAAACATTAGGGGAACGTTCTTTGTGTTTACTTACTTTAACCCTTTAGAAAAACTATAAGGTTTTTATTAATATTGCCGGTCATCGACCAACAATAACCTCATATAGTTAACACAAACTTAAAAGTAATCTTTGTATACATAGAGTGTGTTTGATATCGAGCTGTTCAAAACTTTTAAAAGATAGAGCTTTTTTCCTGGAAAAAAAAGCTCCGATTAGGTACAAGAACTTAACCTTTTATATTATTTTTTTAAATAAGCTTCTAATGTTTTTATAAAATGAAAAACCACTTCATGAATCTTTTAAAAGTTGAAGGTTTTTGATAAACCAAATTACATAAATACTTTTCAATTAATTTTATTTCTTGTTTAGAATTTTATGTTTGTGTCATTTTATCTCATTTTACATTTTTAAGTTCTAGTTTTAACTACTTTCTAGACATAAAAACTCAAGTTTCGATCTCTAAATAAAACTCTAGCCCTAAAAATAAAACTTCTAAAAAAGCTCCAGCTCCAGCTATAAGTTTTCATATAAGCATCACACATAATTTAAACACATGGTGTTATCTTATGAGCATTATTGTACAAAAATATTGTCATATATTATGTTTAGTAATATTTAATATTTTGAAGGTATTTTATATAAAGGGCAATGTTCTTTAAAAGTATTTAACTTCAAAAAAATTTATTGCATGTATCAAACTTTTAATTTCTTGCTATTATATATATTTTGGTTACATAAAAAGGGAAAAAGTGTAAGTTTAGTACATACAATATATAAAAAATTTAATAAACACAATAACAACAGATTAAAAGTTTGATACACACGATATAAATTCTTAATGTTCGAACAAGTACACAATAGTAACAGGTGTAAAATTCAATAAATTTCGAAAAACTTAACCTTTTATAGATTCTAGAAGCGTGTGTGTATATATCATGATTCTAACGTTAAGCTTGGCGCAGCGGTAGGATTAAGCCTTAAGCTTTGGAAGTCATGGTGAGGTCACGGTGTTTTATAAGGCGCGACTTAAGACGTCAATTTTGTATATAAATAATAATTATGTATATAAAATTATACGAACAAATATAAAAAACGCATAATTATAGGTTTATAACGTTTTTCTTTATTTTCGGTATATCCAATCGTCCTTATAATTGAATAACTACGTATATTCGGCTCATATGACTCAGTACCTCTAACACGCCTAAAAAAACACGGCTTATAACAGGTAAAGACATATCAAGCTGGACCTTAGCGTACACCAAGCCTTACGCTTAAGCTTTAGACCATGTCATGACGGTATGGTCAAGCCTTAAGCCTTGGCGAAGCCAAGACGAGCTTTTTAGAACCATGGTATATATAGGAAAACATCTAATAACACATGCCTAATTGCCTATATGAGAAAACGAATTCCAAAAATCTATTAATCAAAAAGTATATACTAAAAAAAGGTCATTTTCAATACACTAATTATTTAATTAATTACTTTGAATTTTGAAAACATGATTTAATGGTTTTAAAGTTGAGTTAGTTGAGGAGTAAATTACATTTTCCATTACACCACAAATTTAAAATTATAATTTTTGTTTCTACTTTTAAGTTTTATTTTCATTTTGGTCTCTAGCTTGGTTGCTGTTAACCCATCTATGTTAGACCATGACTTCATGAGCATATATCCCTCTTGTGTCTCTTGTCACATCATTTTTCTCTTTAAAGCTCTTTAATCCTACTAACCCTCATATTCATCTCCTCAATTATTCTCTATTTTTTTAAAAAGAATAAATGTAGAGAGAAGAGAGGGATAGAGAGAAGAAAAGATAGAAAAAAAGAGAAGAGAGCTTAAAGTAGGAACCAGTTTAAACCACTTATTCAGAGTGATAGAAAGGGACGATGGTGATCATATCTATCACTCTCCATCCAGCTGATTTGGATGGATGCGCATTGTCTTAACATAATACAAATAACCATTTTACTTTGTCGACAAACTATGCATTTTTCCCTTTTGTTTTTTTTAAGTTTATACAAACTGTATAATGTTATAATGACAATAAATTTAATATTAAATCAATTTCTTAAACCTTTTTATCAACAATAGAGTAAAACTTTAATATAAAAAAATTCTATTGCTTAAATCAATTTGATATTTGTTGAAGTTTTATTCCAACTATTTCTAAAACTTTAATAAAATAGAATTTGTATTTTTTTTTCTGGAAAAAAATTGTTATATATTTTATGTTTTTGTGTAAATTTAAAAGAGTGAGTAACCAAAAGTATAACCTTTTAATAAAGTAAAAGGCCATTTGCATAAATCTAACATATATTAGTTATGTTTTATAACCTTGCAGACCAAAATGACAATTAAATTTAAAATTAGGAATTATAAGTGTAAATTAGAAAGTTTAAGGATTAACGGTGAAATTGTTTTGCAAACAAATTAAACAAAAATATCAATCAATTACTCTTATTTAAATATGTGACTATCAAATTACATACCGTGTGATATACAGGTTGCTCTAAAAAATAAAATTATAAAATATTAACAACAATAAATAAATAATTATAATTTGAGGAAAAATAAGAATTTAAAAAGATGATAAATAATAAGAATTTAAAAAATAAGATGTTCAAATATTCAAGAAATGTTTATATACTACAAGGTTTTTAAATCAATCAAATGAATAGTGGACACTTAATAAAAATAACTAACGAATCAAATAACTATAATACTTCCATAGCCTAATTGTCAAATTTAATGTCATTCTTTTTAGTAATGAATAATTTATACGAGTATATCTCAAATTGAAAAAGAAAATTAAGTAAACTTTGATAAATTTGAATTAATTGATTATCCTTATTTAATTGGGTCAATACATTGGATAAACATATCACTTTTTGATATTTTAAAATTTAAAACACAAGCGATGGATCTACCAAGCTTTAAAATCAAAATTAATTTTAATTTTGAAAAAATAAATAGTTATGATTGCTAAATTAACAAATGATGTTAATATAAAATAAATAAGGGATTAGAATTAATTAATGTTCGTCTTCTATTAATTAATATAGTAGAATAGTCTTCTATTAATTATTGATTAATATTAATATAGTAGAATATAAGAGAAGAGATTTGGATTATATTAAACTACGATGATTTACAAAATCTTGCCATTAAAAAACAATAATTTACAAAATCTTATAGTAAAGCATAAGATTATAATTGATAAACTATGTAGGTTAATTAAGTAGTAAATCCAAAAGAAAATAAATATAAGATAAAATTGATAAGTGTTATCTACTTATGAATTTTTACATACTTAAACTTAGTTACAAATATCTATATTAGAAATTTGATTATCCAATCATTTGCATACGCAATTGCTCGCATGAATTATTTTTAGTGAATACAAAATTTAAATTGTAGAATTTAATGTGAAATTAAGTTTTAATTTTTACCATTTAAAATAAAAATTAAGTTTCAATTTAAAACATAATAAGGAGCAGAGGGGAACAAATAGGACTAGTCCGATTGCTCCGACAAAGACTGCCAAGACTGGATCGGTCATGAACTGGTCCAAGACCGTCGTGTCGGTCCACGGTCCAAACCGGTCCGGAGGAAAGGGCCGCCACAAACTGGTCCGAAAGTCGGTTCGGACAGAGCCGGTCCAAAAGTGTAAACCAGTCCTAAAAAACGAGTCGGTCAGAACCGGTCTCGACGGCTAGTTTTTTTTTTTTTTACAAATACTCTATAAATACCTCACCACCTCTTCCATTTTTCTTTACACTAAACTTCTTTCTACATATTCTTTATATTATTCTCTCAACTTTGTCACGTTATTTATTTCTAACAATATGTAATTTAATTTCGAAGAACATTTTAGTTATTTTAACAATATGTAATTTTATTTCGTACAAGTGCACAATTATTGAAATTTTCAATAAGATGAGCATATATTTTCAACAATTATATATGTTTATAACTTGTGATTTTTACAATTTAATTATCAACAATTTTTTACGAAAAGAAAATCGAAAACCGGAAATGTCTTAACCGAAACTTAAAATACAAAACCGCAAATGTCTAAAACGAACCGAAAAATATCCAAACGAAAACCTGACGGGTCCTGACCAAAGTCGAACAGGTCCGAAAAAAGACCAGACCCCCCAAAAACTGAATAGTATTACGCAAGGACCGGTCCACTGAGAACCAGATCGCCCCCGAAAGAGTCTAGTTACCAAATTTGTTCACCTCTAATAAGGAGGATTTAGATATGGAGCCCACTAAATATAGAGGAGCCCAATAGAGATGAGAAGTTCATTAATGTGGTGGAAGATGTGGATGTGGCCCAAGTTGAGAAAAATAATGAAGATGTGGACTTAAGTCTAAATATAGTAGTTGCAAGTTTGTAGCGTTCTTTTGTATAACGATTGTAGTTGTCTCCACTTTTTACGAATTATAGTAAGTTGGAATGACTATTTGATTTCTATAATAGAATATTTTTTAATATAGTCGATACTTAATTTATAGTCTAAGGAACTAATTTTAGCTTTTAGATCAATGGCATCAATGGTCCAGATTGCATTTTAAAATTTTGGGTGGAGTGGCATTTTCGTAATTCATATGTAATGCTTTTACAAATCACATATGATTATACACTGAATCACTTGTAATTAAATATTAAAATTTTAGAATTATATTTTTTACATGGACTTTATTGAACACAACTCTAATAGAATAATACTTTCTTTTAAACAAAGTATGGAACCAAATAATCGTTGGTCTTAAGATGCATGGTCAATGTTTTTACATCAATTTAATAGTTGCTTTGGTATGCTAAAATCTTAATATTTATTTTAAGTTTTTTTTTTTTTACATCAAACTTATACACAAATTAAATTTACACCTCTTTTTTTTGTCTCAAATGTGATTTAAATCATCAACCTTAAAAGAGGAATATCTTACATACCTTTGTACCACTAGTCTAAAGATTCTTTTGGTGTCAAGCATAACATATCAAAAGGATTTGTAAACAAATTGTTAGGATTAAGAGGCTTATCACTAGGTCAAAAGAAATTTCTGGTAATCAAGGCACTACCTTTTTCTTATATACTGAGTAATTTAGCCACCCATGAGTTCTAATTTTACGTGTTAGCTTTAGCAGTTATATTGTCAATCCAATATCCAACAAATGTTAAAAAGATGTTCCTTATGGTCATGAGTTTTAGTCCCGCTATGAATAAAAAATATAGTTTATAAATAGGTTTAAAGTGTGTGTTTTACTATTAAAAAAACAAAAAATGAAAGAAAATTGTCTTTATTCGTCAATAGAATGGAATGATTCAAGGGACTTGTATGTTTATGAGTAACCAATCATTATAATGTTTATTGTGATTTTAATTAAAAATTTTAAGACTATAAGGTATACCAATATCTTTTATATCTTTTTTCTAACTTTCTAACTATGAAAGACTTACTTTTCATTCATTTATTTTTATCTTATTTTTTTATAAATATTAAAAATGTAATTTGTATGTGACAGATATATATATATAAAGAGAGTGTGAGAAAAAGAAAAAGAAAGTGGACACTTCGTCTTAAGGAGGGGGGCCATAGCTAGCAGCTTCATTCGATAGGAGAGGAGGGCAAGGGACGGTGTTCCCACACACTCCACTTAACATATCGTCACCAAGACCAGTGATGATCCTGTACGGGCTGTCTAACCGTAAAGGACCCAAAACTTCTATGGAACTCTAATATATTTGGAATTTGGGAGTGGTGCCTTGAATTTTCAGAGGGCAACAAATAAAACTAGCATGAGGGAAAAAGGTTGGAGACACTTTTTACACTTTAATATTTAGTAATTAATATTGACTTTATAAAAAAAATATAATAAAAAAATGCATAGAGTATAGGAATAAACAGAAGACAAAAGGAATGATCTACAAGGATTTTTTTTTTAAAATTTTAAACCTTAATCTTTCTTTTCTTATATCTATTTTCGGATTTAAACAACAAAATTAATTATTTAAAACTTTGTAATTCTGAATTATTTTTAAGGATCTCATTTTTTCTAGTTAATCCCCATTTGATTTTCGGATACATAAAAAAGTATTTATATAAATAATATTTTATTTTCTACATATAATCTTTATAGAAGTATTATACAAATTGTATAGCTTATGTTAATAACATAAAACAGTAGCTACATAATACGGTAACATAAGTTACCATTTTATGTTTCTAGATAGTTATAAGAACTAGCCGTATTTTAATTATTTGTATGTAAGAGGCCTATGTTATTATCATGACACAGGTCACTAAAATTTACGGAACAACCCTCATTATCATCTATACCATACCACATGACATTGAAAATATAAAAGTTGTATAATTTATTAGTTATTATATTTAAATATAAAAAATTTATATAAAATAAAATAAACTATAATATTTATTATATGTAAAATATATTAGATGATGCATTTATATGAACTTGTGTCGGTGTATAGTGGAAGTGAAGGTGGTCCAAATAAAACTCATATTGCATATGCACCCACCGGCACATGTTAACAATTAATGAGTGGGTGAAATGACAACTATACCCTACCACATAAGTAGCTTATTCCACGTGTATTAGCTTACTACTTTACTAGAGTTTAAAATCAGAGGACATCTCAAGATACAAACCCTCAAATGTAAGGGCAATTTCGTCCTTTTAATTTGGCATGATGTGCACCAACACCAAACATAAACCTTTCATTTACAACCACATTTCTTTTACTTCAATTTTTTTTTCCTTTTGTGATGAAATTGTTTTAATTATATATATATATATAATTTATATAAGATTTTTAAAAAATAAGAAGTTATTATTTTATCCATCATTTCAAATAATAAAAATTATTAATTAAATTAGTGGAGTCTGTTGGATACTTATATGCTATATAACTACAACTTTTATAATAAATTTTTAAAAAAAATCAAGTAATTAAATAAATTAAATTCTAACCTATAAAATACTTAAAATTATACATGAATGAAGAATAATTTCTTTTATATCTTCAAATAAAAATTATATTTTGTAGCCTATTATGCATCCTCAACTACAATCACACAATGTGAAAAGTCTGAAATAATTAATAAATTAGGTCAGATAATATGGTTTCAACTTTTAAGGATTCATAACTCAATATTAAATTATGGTTTATTAAAAGTTAAGGTGTTTTAATATAAGATAAAAAAATAATATGTCAACTACTTAATACAGACACAATTTATGAATTGTTAAAATCATTGTCGCATGAATTTAATCCTAATTTATTGTTTGTTTCTTACAAAAAATTAAATGTATTATAATTCATATTTTAATTATTTCCACTTAAAGCAAGGTTTAATTAGTTAAAATGTCTTTTTTAACCTTACATTAATACGTTATTAACTTGTAAAAATGTAATAATTGTAATTAATTAAGTGTAAAAGGAAAATTAACAATTAATAAAACTCTTTTGTAAAGTGAATAATTATTTTGATATAGAATAAAATAATATAATGGACAATACTTTTAAGAAAGAAATAAGTAATAATTTTTCTTATTTGGTATTAGCTTATTAACAAAAATTATTTATAATTTAGCTATTTGTAATCATAGATTTTATATTTTATATAACAAATTAATATTTATGCTCTAAAATGTTTTTAATTAACACATGAAACACACCAACAGTGTAGTATGGGGAATGTGAGGACTATTTTGTCAATTTGTCAAGTGGGAAAGTGTCAAAGTGTCAAAGTGGTATGTATGGGGAATGAATTGACAACACTTCGTAAATGCGAGGACTATTTTGCAATACAAAACCCCACTACACGTGTCTAAAAACCACAACGTTTTCAATAAATCATTTATGGAGTATACTTGTCACCGACAGCATTTTAATTACTCTAATTAACACCAAGCTACAATAAATCATTTACGGAGTATACTTGTCATGTTTTGTTATTATGTGTATCTAATTTTAAAATTTTCTATTGTGCTTATCGGATATTTAATTTTTCGTTATTGTGTTTATTAAACTTTCTATTAGATGTTAAATTATACATTTATTCTTTTTTATGTAAACAAAATACATATAATAGCAACAAATTAAAATAAACTTTTAAAACTCGATACATACAATAGCAAATCGTGATATGTGGGTCGTTTAGTACGTTAAAATGTAGCAACTTGTCATGTTTTGCTATTATGTGTATTGGATATTCAATTTGTCGTTATTGTGTGTATTAAAATTTTTATTAAATGTTAAATTATACATTTTTTCCTTTCTTATGTAAACAAGATACATATAATTGTAAAAAATTAAAAGTTTGATACATATTATAGAAACTTTTAAAGTTCGATACATACGATAGCAAATCATGACATGTGGATATATTTAAGTGAACTAAACCTATATTTTAAAACTATTTGATTCAGAAATGTCTATAGTATAATCGTTATAACTAGAACTATTTTTTAATAAAAACCTTCTGTTTGTTGAAGAAGTGATAAATTTTTTAAAACTATTTGATTTATACACAACTAAATTGTTTAACATTTATATTAAGGCATAAGTTAGGGAGACATAAAAACTAGGGAAAATTGCCGAAAAAGGTAACTTAAATATCGAAAATTGCCAATAAAGGTAACGTCTAATTTTTTTGGCCGAGAAAGGATTATAAATTTCAATTTGTAACAAAAAAGGGTATAATGA